>CM033642.1:33426055-33682269 GCA_019512145.1 Engystomops pustulosus
CATGTGTTAATGTTTTGTTACCACACACGTTTGTTAAAGCTCTGGTGATGCATGCGTTAATATTGCGTTCACGCTTGCTTTTTTATGTAAATCCCTGGAAAAGCATATGCGATCGTCCAAGACCCGCCCCGTCTGCGCTATTCTCATGTTATGAACCAAAGCCGACCTGGTGTGCCTTTGAATAGGCATCATAACAGCTGAGCAGAGGAGATTTGCTTAATTACATTGCTGTCAACATTGCATTTACAAAGTTAACAGTTAACATAAGGTTAACAAATGCATGTGACTGCAGCATAAGGCTACATTCACATGGACGTATGAAAACGTCCGTATCCCGTACCGTTTTTTTTTTTACGGTTACATACGGCCACATTCATTTCAAATTTCTAACCATTTATATTGCTGTTTTTTGACACTGGAGCATACTGTACCGTATAAAAATATAGAGCATGTCCTATTTTCTCCCGTATTTCAGTTCCGTACATTTACAAATGTAAACGGTAATGTAATTAAACAAATCACCCATCATCAGCTGTTGTATATGCGTTTCAAACGCAATGAAAACGCGACCAAAACACAACGTGCAAACGTGTAAGTGTTACAGTTGGCGTGTGTTATAGGCTTCTCAGGGCGCGTTCACACGTTGCGTTTGAAACGCATTACAACAGCTGATGAGGTAATTCGCCTAATTACATTACTGTTTCCATTTGTTAACACGCATTAACAAAACGCATGTGTTAACACGTTGTTAGCGCAAGTGTTAACATTTCCGTTTACTAAATGCGATGTTAACAGTGATGTAATTAGGCAAATCACCTCCTCAGCTGTTGTATATGAGTTTCAGACGCAATGAAAAAACGCAGGTCAAAATGCAAAGTGTGAACGCGCCCCAAGGGTGAAGACACGTGATCGTAAAAAAAACACATGCGTTAAAAACGTTTTTTGAAAACGCATGCGTTTTTAACGATCTGAAAACGCACTTAGTAAAAACGGCCCAAAAACGCCATGTGTGTCTTCACCCTTAGACGATTAATCAGGGATTTTAGTAGCGACACTGTTGGACTTGATTTAGTGATTGCAAGCTGCTATGTACCCACTATACCCCTGCAGTGTCATAACATGCACATGCCAGTCCTGAGCGGTAGCAATGAAAGACCATTTTTTTGCAAGATGAGATGACATGTCACAGATCTGTACACTGAAGTATAAAAAAAAAAAAAAAAAAAAGTTATTATCGCCTTAAGATGGCAAAAACTTGATCACGGGGGAACCATCTTGCTTTAATGGTAGAGGACACAAGGTCTCCAGACTAGTTAGGCCTCATGCACACCTATAGTTTGCACAGAGGGGCCACAAAGAGTGGAGTTTTTGGCCCATGTCAAACTAGGAGATGGGAGGAGCAAAAGCTTACCATCACCATAGAAAGTTGAGCTGCCATGCAGCAAAACATGGCAGGAACAAGGTGCCACCATGCAAAATAGACCTACGGTGACTGTACAAGCTGCCATTTTTTTGTGGCCAACTTATGCCCATCATCTAAGTAGTATCAAAACTTACATCTTCCCAGTGCCCATAACTACTTCCATTGCCGATTGGTCTTCCAAGGATTGGCAGATCTGTATAATACAAGTTAGAATCCAATTTAAATTTTCAGAACACACAAGAGGTGATGCACTAGGGGGGTATAAAGTTGCAGATTTATGGGAAGGGGATGACAGTAACAAGAGGAAGGATTGTTAAGAATTGCTGAAATACTAGTACAGTGTCACAATTAAGTGTTTTACCTTGACGCTCCATTGGGATAAACCGGCTCCTGATTATTGGCTCTAGATCCACCTGTAAGAGGTCAAAGACAAACCAGCAGGTAACGACTAAAGCTGTAGATTGACAAGAGAAATATATTCTCCATCCTCTAGAAATTAGGAATCTGGTGAATCCAGGTGTGACTTGTTACCCCTTACATATCACAGAATCCACAGGTGACAAACCTACTGTAGTTCTTAAGGAATATAGGTTAAAAAAAAGGTCAAATAGGTGACGTACTATTACACATTTACTAGAAAAGTTTGTTTTTTGGTTACATAATACTAATCTACCCGGCCATTTCCTAGTAGGACAACCCCTAGAAGAGCAGCTTTTACCCATTTATATGTTACACCATTGCTTGGTGTATCCATCACCCTTGTTCATACGTTGCAATATTGTGCCAACACATTATGCAATCGTTGGGTTGATACCTCAGTTTCCAGGTAATCTACTGCCACAAGATGGGAGTAGACCAGCCAAAAATAAAGTAAAGGACACCTCAGTACTGGAGTAGGTGTGTGGAGGACAACCTTTTATAGGCCGTATGACTGCAGTGTTAAGCGTTACTGTAACTCATCTACGCTCCTACATGACAGGTCTATACAGGCAGTCCCCAGGTTACATACAAGATAGGGTCTGTAGGTTTGTTCTTAAGTTGAATTTGAATGCAAGTTGGGACTTTATACTTTATCATTGTAAATCCAGACAAATTTTTTTGGTCTCTGTGACAATTGGAGCTAGGGGTTGTCTAAGTCAGGCGTTCTTAAGTAGGGGACCGCCTGTATACACATTACATTTACAGACCAACGTACATACCCGTGTATGAGTGTGAAGGAAGGCCATTAGACCCGCCAGGTTTCCAGTCATTTTTATGTCCATTTTGTGTTGACCTTTGTGCATGTCTGAAAAGTTAGAAAGGAAAAATTTACTATAAAAAAAAAAAAAAAAAAAAAAAAAAAACACTACCACACTGACAAACTTATACTGACCCGGGTGCACATTGCCCATCTACAGAATCATGGCTGCTGTAAGGTTGGTAGTTTCCAAACTCATTCAAAACAAAAGGCTTAGGAGCAGAGGAATAATCTATAGATCAGACAAACAAATCCAGCGTCACCTCATGATAATACATTTTCTGAACTTTTCTACCAATGTGACCTGTGTGCGCACCTTCATCCCAGTTCTCTTCACACGGTGGGCTCTGCCAGCTTGAGAAGTGCTCTGCTTTTTGCATCACCGCTTCATCTATCAATGGATATTATAATAAATCAAGAGTAATAGTGTAGTTGTTCCCATCAGCTACAGCCACAAACTTATCCACTAACCAATATAACATAGAAGGGTACCTGGGAATGGCTCCAGGGGACATTTACTCTCACAGGTTTGCATGTGTAACTCAAGCTCCTGCTTGGGTACCCGGTGACGAGCATTAAATGGGCAAGTGGCCAGGACTTTTGCTACATGTCTGTTATTCTATAGGGAAGAAACCAAAAAGTTACACACATTGTATATATATTAAATACACCCCCCCCCACCCAGAGGAGTCACTGCTTATACAGTATTCACATTGTGTTCACATAATGTGATAGTATTGCGTTTATGAGAACACGTTCTTAGACATTACCTTCCTGTTACTTGAAGACTCAGTAAACATTTCAAAGCACCTTGAATCCTCTTTAGTCACTGTATAGAATGTATACATGTACACAAATCAGCAGAAGGACGCTGTCTAATCCCTTCTGTGAATATATAAATTTAGAGCTTGCACTTGTCCAATGCAACTCTATATGGTGCATGGATACAAGCCAAGTGGCTGTAATAGGATATTGTACAAGAAAGTCATGTAGGCTCTAGTACTAGATGTGGGAAGGTTTAACCAATACATTAATTTACTGTAGTTTCAATGCACACATACAGTTTCCATCACAACCTTCTTAAAGGGGTTTTCCCCACCAAGGATAAGGCCCAACTTGCTTATTGGTGGGGGGTCTCAGTGACAGTGACAAGCTCCCCACAGATCACAAGAATGAGGGGTCAGATTTACTGCTGTCAGATCCCTGGTTGCGCCCCCCCCCCCCCCCCCCCGAGAAACAGCCGGCCAGGCTGCCCTATTCATCTCTGGAGCTTACGGACAGCGTTGCATTCTAAGATGTGCTGCCGTCTGCTCCACTCATCTCGGGGAAAGATGAGGGGGTCCAACAGAAGTAACGCAAACCCCATTGGACCCCCCCCTTTCTTGTGATCTGTGGAGGGGGCTAAATCGCTGAGACCCCACCGATCAGCAAGTTAGGCCCTATCCTGTGATTAGGGCCTAGATTGTTGGTGGGAAAACCCTTTCTAAGGCCAAATAGCAAACTAGTCTCACTTACCTCTCTGCATTTTACAAGATGATATGGAAACCTGCTTGGCCGAATCATATGGTTCTTATCATATGGGCACTGGAGAAGACCTTCTGAATCCATGAGAACTAAAGAGCAAGTCAAACAATGCACCAAGATTTACAGATTGGACAGAGACATGTTAAATGCATTGACACAACAGTGATGGTTACAATAAATGCCTACCATTCATGATGCAATCACAGAGCAACATGACTACCAGATACCATAAAGATGTACATCATGGTCTGCAGCATAGTACAGTACTGTAGCCGTGTATTCAAATAGCAGCCACACTGCATTGCCCAGGATCTCAAAGTGGAAAGGGGAGCATGAACATCTACCAACCCTACCAAGCCAAAACCTTTATTTATGGGGACATGCAGTTACATCATGGGTCACCACGATTTCAGAGATAACCAAGATATAGCTATATAAATAGTCTGACTTGTTTTGCAGATTACAGAAGTCCTTTGTTTATACCTGCGATTGGTGCCAGCAAATATGCAGCAAACACCCACCTTGTATGTAGAGTGCCATGTCCATACAACAGTTCACAATGTGTACCATAGGAGTATGGCACACATCGGGAAGGTGTTAAAGAGCCAGTAGCATTTTAATTCATTATAGTGTATGTCTACAACTTTTTTCTGTTAAGGGAAGCTAAAATTTTAAATCAATTACATGTTAGTTTTTATCTCAACATTCATTACGCTTTTCCCTGGAATACCCCTTGAGTATGCCTGTGGGGATTGAATTCTAACGTACCATACTACAGATTTATATTGCTGCAAATACACTAAAGTAGTTATAAAATGCAGGTGTATATTACATTGCAATAGACTGAACACCAGGTGGTGTTAATTACACTGAAGTTTTTTTTTTTTAAAAAGCCGTGTTCACACCCCATTTTTGTAATTCCCTGACGGCACGTTCACGGGATGCATTGAGCCACGTTTTTTATGTGCGTTTGACGCATTCCAAAGGCTTCAGCCTTGATCACATGCTGAGGTTACATTGCGTTTTAGCAGATGCAAGGGAAACGCACTGTAACCTCAGCATGTGATCAAGGCTGAAGCCTTCGGAATGCGTCAAAAACGCAACCCAACACAGGAGTAAACTAGCTAATAAAAAGGCAGCAAAATATTTTTGTATAAAATTGGGGGAGGGATAAGTTAAAATAAATAAATCTTTAAAGAGAAATATTTACAAAATGAAGTTTCCTTTTTAGGCCTCATGAAACATGAATGCAATATATTGGGCAGATGATTTTCTTCATACAGTAGATCATGCATTTTTAAAATCCCAGCATGCTATGCTGTATTACACCAGGGCCTTCCAGCAGAAGTCAATGAGACAAGTGTAAAACACACATCTACATGAAGATAGGTTTTTGTTTTCAGTGTTTTATGTCATTCTTAGTCTGCAGCAATATGAATGAGGTTTAATTACTCACAAGTAGCTAAACAACATAGAATCATTCACTTTTGTCAAAAGACAATTGAACTTTCTCCCCACACAACATGCTTACCTAAAACCACAGGGCACTGAGCACACACAGAGGATACTACTAGAGTAACATGGCAGGGCCTCAGCTATAAACTACTACATTCCAGCTCATTGGGGCTCCCCCATGCACACTGCCATTCCCCCCTCCATATTTTATTAAGCCCGCCCTCCCTCCCCTCCATATTTTATTAAGCTCCCCCCTTCAGTATTTTATTAAGGCCCCTGCCCCTACCTTTTGCCAACAGTAAAAAAAAAAAAACTTTACTCAACTCATTCTGTGTCCGACTCCTGTCGCTGGGAGAGATGTGCTGGTGCGTGATGACGTTACGACGCGGCTGCGCATCTAGGGTCTTAGTGTGCTGTGCGCCAGAAAGCACCCCGCGGCATCGCAGTCACTATTTCGGTTGCAGTCAGTGATAGTACAGGCGGTCCCCTACTTAAGGACACCCGACTTACAGACAACCCATAGTTACAGACAGACCCCTCTGCCCACTGTGACCTCTGGTGAAGCTCTCTGGATGCTTTAAAATAGTCCCAGACTGCAATAATCAGCTTAAAATTGTCTGCAATGAAGCTTTATTGATAATTCTTGGTCCTATTACAGCAAAAAAATTTGAAACTCCAATTGTCACTGGGGCGAAAAAAAAAATTGTCGGGAACTACAATGATAAAATATACAGTTTCGACTTACATACAAATTCAACTTAAGAACAAACCTACAGTCCCTATCTTGTATGTAACCCGGGGACTGCCTGTACTCGTTTCTGGCCACATTGAGTACTAGTGCAGCCACTGACAGGGGCTTCCCATGGATCTGATTGGAGGCCCCTGCCATAGTGACAGGAGTCAGGGGCCCAGTGGGGGGATTCACCGGCCCCCTGGGGGGCCAGACCGACCCTGGATAGATAGAGTGAGTGTCAGGCTTAAGGGGTAGTGGACCCACTAGACAACCGCGGACGATGACGTAAGCCGACACCTGGAGACTAAGTGGCACCCAGTCTTCACCAGAGCTCGCCGCAAAGCGGGTTGGCTGCGGCGTTGTACCAGCATGTCGTTCCACAGGTGTGACTTTGTCCGCGGTGGCAAGGTACAGAGCTTGCAGGTTCGTGGTCAGGACAGATAGGTGGTCAAGACAGGCGGCAAAGGCTCAGTGTCAGAGGCAGAGCAGAAGGTCAGGGCTGGCAGCAGAGGAGCATAAACGGGAACAGGTCCGGGGTCACAACGGGAGATCAATACACAGATATACGGCAAGGGAACAAGCTTTCTCTTAGGCATATAGCATCCGCTGGGGAATGCTGGGAGAGACCGGCTTTTGATCTAATCCAGGAAATGGCCAGTGGCAATCAGCGATGCGCTGGCCCTTTAAATCTACGAATTCTGGGACGCAGGGGAAGCGTGGAGAGGTGACTGAATGCGGGGGAGCAGGTGCCACAGAGAGTTTCACGAGTGCCCCTGCAACCCGGGGCGTGGGAGATTACAGTCTATGAGGAACATTTAATCTCATAAAATTACATAAACTCCAACTACATTTTCTATCCTGTAGTACATTTTCTTTATCCGTCTATGTTTCTAGCATTCATCTATGTTTCTAGTGAGGAAACTGGGATAAAGGATCTCTTAAAGCGCTCCGACTTACATTGCATCTGAGTGAATCTTTCACTTAACATGTGGCACTGTTCTTGTTTTTGCCCCATCTACCACTGCCATTCTTTGCTCACTAGTGAAAAGTTGTTCCTGTTTTCTATTAAGGTGAAATGTGGGGTTGTCGATTTTGCCAACCACAACAATGGACCACTTTTAGAATTTTTTCCAGGCACAATTTATGTTCCCAGTCCGCCCCTGGTTAACCCTTTGGGGAGAGACATACTTTAGTGAAGGAGTATATTAGCAATATAATGCAATATAACTGCATTGCAGATTACTGTATGAGTGATACTAAAAATGCTAAAAATTTAAATCCCTCCTCTTTCTCTTCAACACACATTGTAAACAAACATGCCAAGTATCCCTGTGTCCCTTAGTGCAGTTCCCAAATTGGTAGAAATAAATGTCAGCATCAAGGGCGTACTGCAGGAGGAATGGCCATGACCAGGCCCGGAGGGAAAGGGGGTCAGCTTCTTGAGGCTGTCACAGTTAAAGAACAGCTGTTCGCAAGATGAAAATTAAAAATCATAAAAATGGAATCTAAGAGGGAAACTTCTATGTAATCATCTGCAATAAGGCCTACCTGCAGCAGTTATAGTGCAAATAGAAAGATATGTCGCTCCAGTGAAAATACCTGAAATTTATATACCATAAATATATACCTGTGATTAATGTAGCATATACTGTATATAAATAGGTTCCAGCAGTGAATATACCATATATGTAAATAACCACACAGTAAATATACATTGTACTGCACATCTTGGCCGCATTCGGGCAGGCACATCATTTACTGCTGAAATTAGGTTGCAGATGTTTACTTCTATGTCTATGTTGGCCTGGTCCATTCTGGTCTTCGTCCTGGTAGTCTACCAGCACACCAGCAAATACCCCCATTAGATATGCAGCTCAGCAAAAAAAAAAAAAAGTATAATCACTATGACCTCTCTATGACCCAGGCGCTCACAAAACGGTACATACAGCGGTAACACTGCATTTAACTGGGTAAACAGCAGTAATCTATCACAGATAGTGGGAATAAGGGGCAGTATATTTACAGATAAAAAATCTGAATGAACTTCACTGACATTATCAAGAACAGAGGCCATTTTTATTGCCTGTGCCTTTTTTAGGATCGGGCTGTATTCCTGCAGCAGAAGAGATATGATCATAAAACTCTAGAGAGGTTTTGTTAAGGCTTTTTATCCTCTCATTTTTCTAGATTGTTTAGGAAGTTTAGAATTTTGGGTGCAATTTTTATGAAAAAAAAAAAAGCCCAAACCTTTATTTAGAGGGACATGCAGTTACATCATGGGTCACCACGGTTTCAGATATAGCTATATAAATAGTCTGACTTGTTTTGCAGATTACAGAACTCCTTTGTTTATACCTGTGATTGGTGCCAGCAAATATGCAGCAAACACCCACCTTGTATGTAGAGGGCCATGTCCATACAACAGTTCACAATGTGTACCATAGGAGTATGGCACACATCGGGAAGGTGTTAAAGAGCCAGTAGCATTTTAATTCATAGTGTATGTCTACAACTTTTTATGTTAAGGGAAGCTAAAATTTAAAATCAATTACATGTTAGTTTTTATCTCAACATTCATTACGCTTTTCCCTGGAATACCCCTTTGAGTATGACTGCGGGGATTGAATTCTACCGTACCATACTACAGATTTATATTGCTGCAAATACACTAAAGTAGTTATAAAATGCAGGTGTATATTATCACTTTTGTCAAAAGACAATTGAACTTTCTCCCCACACAACATGCTTACCTAAAACCACAGGGCACTGAGCACACACAGAGGATACTACTAGAGTAACATGGCAGGGCCTCAGCTATAAACTACTACATTCCAGCTCATTGGTCCTGCTAGAATTACCGTAGTCCTCATACTAAAACCTCAACTCAGGCTCTGCCCATGTTTCCTGCACCAAATTTCTTCTAGTAAAGGGTCATTGTACTCATGTTTCATTGACAAAGATCAAAGTTTTGCCATCACAAGTGATTAAGGGCGCGTTCACACGTTGCGTTTTGCGAAATGTTAACAGTGATGTAATTAGGCAAATCACCCCTCCTCAGCTGTTGTATATGCGTTTCAAATGCAATGAAAACGCAGGTCAAAACGCAACGTGTGAACGCGCCCTAAAGGGAATGCAGTTGCAACTAATTACCTTGTCTGTGTCACAACAACTTGAAGAAGTCCTCCAGGTTTGGATTTTGTGTGATTGTAGCTGCAAATTGCAAGTTGCAATGGGACAAGTAAACATACTCCAAACCTTTGGCACGGTGGTCTTAGCCATGGTAATACGGTATATCTGCTAATTATAAATGGTTATTTAAAGGTAACTTGTGCTAGGATATGCCCCACCTTGTTCTTCATTTTACTTATTGCTTTATTACTGCTTATTTTATAGTTTCTATAGCTTCCACCATTATTTCAAATATAACTTTTAATCTTTCACTGTCTGCCCTAAGGTTGCGTTCACACATGGCACGAACGCATTCATTATTAAATGCATCAGAACAGCTCAGAAGAGGAGATTGCCTAATAACATTGATATCAACATTGCGTTTACAAAATGCATGCATTAATACGATGTTAACGTATGCGTTTTGTAAATGTAATGTTGACAGCCATGCAATTAGTCAAATCTCCTCTTCTCAGATTTTATATTGTGTTTTGAATCACATGTGAACCTCCTTTAGGCTAGATAAAGAGGGGCAAAAAGCCCCTCCTTTTTTCCTTAAACATGTGCATTGTAACACTCTCTTATCCCACCCCTAAACAGTATAATGGGGGTCCCTACATTGCCCCTTTTCTGTGGCCAACCCCCTTGTGGATCCATAAAATGCCCCCTCTTTAATTTTATCCTCCCTTTAATTTTGTTGCCCCACTTTTATTTATCTCCCCTTCACTAATATATAATACTTTCTTTACTACTACCCCCATCCCCTCCTATTGTGATCCTCTCTTCCTCCCCTTCCCATTTCGCCCCCTGCCCTCCATCCCCTTCATAGTGTGGCCTCCTGTCTTTCATCTCCCTCATATTGAGGTCTCCTGTTCTACATCTTCCCTCCATAAATTGTGGCCTCCCTCCTTCATCCTTCCTCATATCGTGACCTCCCTTTTCCATCCTTATCACACTGCGGCCTCACTTTTCCATCCTCTTCACATTGTTGCCACCTGCCCCCCACTCTCCCTATGGGTATCAACACAATAAAATGTTACTTACCTTTCCATTGTTCCCCGTAGCAGTCCTGCTTCTTCTCCTGATGCTTGGTCTGTTTCATTTTCTAATTGATGCTGTGGAACCAGGTTGTTTGCCATCAAAGTTTTGGGGATGTGAAAAATAAATTGAATGCAGATACTAAGAGATTTTTTAAACTCATGTACCACAAAATTTGCATACGTTTGTAGTCCATCAGGAATTTATGCTGTTTCTGCGTCAGTTTTTTTCAGTTCCGCAAGTCAACCATTTTTCATGTACAAGAAGTACATGGATGGTAGAATAGATGAGGTGGCAAAAAACCTAGTTACATACATACAGTCGAGAAGTAATACTTTTACAATGTTTCTTCTTAGGCTACATTCACATTGCCGTATGGAGGACGTATATACGGCCGACGTATATACGGCCGATATACGTCCTCCATAGACGGCAATGGGCACACGGCACCCTACGGGAGCCTGTCCTATCTTTTACCTTAATACGGCGCCGTGCGCCATTACTTCCTATGGAGAGGGGCGGGGGTGAGCTGCGCTCACCTCCTCCTCCTCTCCCCGTACACTGCCGTTGCCCGTTACGGTACGGTACGGTACGGGCGGGCAACGGCAGTGTGAATATAGCCTAACCTATATTCTAAATATACATGAATTACTATACCCTAGATGTTTACATATTGGGTAGTTAGTTTTTGTTTGTTAATGCTCACTTATCTTTTGTGAGCTAAGATGTGCCAAACCGTCATTTGCTAAGGCTATCTGCACATGACGAGAAAATGTGGATGTGCTCATGCTAGAACACGTCCTCATTTGTTTCTATGAACTCATGCACATGGGTGTGAATTTCACAACCCTGTGCATGTGCAGATTGAGATGCAAATTCACTATTCCTGCCAGTGTTTGAAGTCATTTTTAATGGTCATCAGTGCGTGAAAGGAACTCACTTGTGGATAACTCATGGGATACCAAGAATAATCCACGGGACGCTTGATTTCATCCTGTATACCTGCACATAGTGAGCAGGTGGGCTAACTAACATAGTATCATAGTTTATACGGTTGAAAAAAGACACTTGTCCATCAGGTTCAACCAATGAAGGGAAGGGATTGGATGAGGAAGGGATTTAGGGGGGACTCAGCCCGTGAGCCCTCTCCATACAGCAGGAGCCAACGCATGACGTGCCATTATGTTACACGTCGGTAAGGGGTTAACATCTCCATGACATTTATGACATTTACGTCACGGAGCTGTTAAGGATGTATGAAGAGAGCTCACGTGCTTAACCCTTTTCATACAGACCTGGTGCATATTGCAGCAAACACCTACTATTAAGAGGTTAATAACCAGAAATAAATGGAAAGATCCACGGTATATTTAATAAGCAAAGCCTATGTGCTTGTACCTTCCATATAGCGGCAGTACCGAGGCCTGGGTGAATTCTTACAGATCGATGGCTAGGATGCATGCCTAGGCAATGTACTGACAGAAGGGAAACGTCTGGCAGTCTGAAAAAGGGTCTTAAATAGAGATGAGCGAGTATACTCGTCCGAGCTTGATGCTCGTTCGAGTATTAAGGTACTCGAAACGGCTCGTTGCTCGGACGAGTATTTCCCCTGCTCGAGATCGAGCATTTAATTAAAAAAACACAGTGAAGAACAATGAAGAATAGAATAAAAACAGTGAACATTGTGAACACAGGATCATTTAAGTGAAAAACACAGTAAAGAACACAGTGAAGAATAGATTACTGATTAAACCTTCATTTCTCCAAACTATCATTTCTCATGGTCTGCAGACATATTGTCTGTGGACATTTCATTAAAAAGCGCATATGCTGTGGACATTTCTGTAAAGGGAGCTCTGCTGTGGACATTTCATTAATAAGGTGTGGCTGCTGCTCCACATTTTTTTTATTAGAGTTGTGACTGCATTTCCTACCCCTAGGGCTTATATTCGAGTCAATACATTTTTCCATTTTTTTTTGTGGTAAAATTTGGCTGATACGCAAATATTTGCAGTAGGAGGAGAAGTTCAGCTGCAGAGACGGGCCAACCCGGGGTAGCATCCACATCTCCTACACTGTCTGTGAGATCTGGTCTGGACGGTTGTCAGGGTGAATGATTTCATATATATATACTGTAAATACATATATACTCATTGTACATGTATACATATTACACACATCTATGCATTACACTCATAACATGTAGTTACTCACCATTCTTTAATGGACCTTGGATTGCTGGACAGTAGTACAAACAGCCACCGAGAGCCATGGAGAGAGGAGAGGTGACCCCTTCCCTCTCCATAGAGATCCACGGCGCCGTAACAATGGGGAAAGATAGGACCTTTTTCTCGTGTACGGAGCGTTACGGTATCGCTAAATGCGGCCATTGCCGTCTACGGGGGAAGTCCTCCCGATGGTCGTGTATATGGGGCCTAAATCTGCAGTTGAAGTTTGAAGGGGGGCAAAAGGCCAGCAGGGGAGGGTCAAAATATTGAGCAATAGATTGAGCAATTATGATGGGCAAAACCTAGGTGCAAGCAGCTTGTGGGGCAGGTAAAACAAAAAACTGAAAAGGGGGGATGAAACATAAGACGGAGCAGCTGGGGGTAAACTACATGGCTGAGAAGTGGAGGGGGCTACACAACATGTGGGCAGCTGCAGAACGGCAAACTCTGAAAGTAGCAGCTGAGGAGGAATGTAAGTCTCGAGAGCTGCCATCTGCAGTATGGTAAGGAGGTCACTAGTGGGATGGGAGTGGCAGAGTACAGGACAGGGCTAGGGAAAGAAGGCAGTAAACTGTTGTCAGCTTCCCTAACCCCTGCCATCTTCTTCCTGTGTCACTCATCTCCCCTCCAATAAGTTTGACAGTGCAGGAGAGGGAGACACTGACAAGAAATGGGAAGCCCAGGGCCATAAGTAGCACAGAACTACTGAACTCTCGTGAAAAGAGAAAAAAGAAGTTTAGGTTCTGCTCATCTCCATAATCAGCATTATTCTGTGGTAGCCGATGCAAGGAGAGCCGTGTGGGAACAGCAGAGCAATCTTCAATGAAAATCTAAAAAGGAGACTTCAGCATTCAGGCAAAAATTATATCATTAGGCTACGCGGGCTACGACAAAGGAGCACACAGGGTCCGAAACGCGTCATATCATGTTTTGGATACATTTTTATCTTTTTTCTTCTAATAAAATTATAGATTACACACACATATACCGTATATATATTTTGCCTGGCTGCTGGAGTCCCCTTTTGGGATTTTCACTGAAGATTGCAGCTGTTCTTTTAGTATCATTCCCATGAGGCTTTACTAGCTTAGTCCTCTGAGCCTCTGCATTAAGTGGAGAGAACTGGGCCTACCCCAGGAATTCTTGGGTGTGCCAGTCTGCCACTGCCTCTTTCTTTTTGCAAACGTTATGCAGGCTTTCATATGTCTTGAGGAGAGACTTCCATCGGCACATTCTGCCATAAAGCCTTGACTGGTGGAGCGCTGTAGTTGACTTTGTGGAACTTTCTCCCATCTTCCTACTGCATCTTTGGAGCTCAGCCACAGTGATCTTGGCATTTTTCTTTACCTTTCTCACCAAGAGAGAGGTCGTCCCAAACTTCTTCCATTTAAGTGGTTGAGTGCTGCAAACATTCTTTTGTAACCTTGGCCAGATCTGTCCTTGCCGTAATTCTCTCTCTGAGCTTCTTGGGCAGTTCCTTAGACCTCATAATTCTCATGTGCTTTGACATGCACTGTGAGGTGTGTGCCTTATCCAATCAGTATAATCAAACACAGCTGGCCTTATCCAATCAGTATAATGAAACACAGCTGGCCTTCAGTGAAGGAGTAGAACCATCTCAAGGAGAATCAGAAGGAAATGGACAGAATGTGAGTTAAATATGAATGTCACAGCAAAGGGTCTGAATAATTATGACCATGTGCTAATAAATTAGCAAAAATATATACATTTCTGTTTTTGTTTCTGTCAAGATGGGATGCATGGTGTACATTAATGAGCAATAAAAGAACTTTTTTGATCTTACCAAGTGGCTGGAATGAAACAAAGTGAAAAATTTAAAGGGGTCTGAATACTTTCTGCAAACATTGTTCTTGTACCTTTTTGATAAATAACAGCAGTCAACTCGCAGAACCTAAAAAAACAGAGTCACAAATGATAGACTGTTCAATGAAAACTGTGCCCTGAAGGTCAGACTCAGAGTATACTAAAACCCTTACATCCACCTACCACCCGATCTACCTTTATAGGTAGATTCGTGGTGGTAGGTTCCCTTTAACATCACATTAGCGTTTGCATTTTGTAAAAGCAGATGTTATCAGCAGTGGAGGATCCAGGCCCTGGGCTGTTCACACGACTAGGGCCTCCCCAGTGTCCAAACCAACATGTCCCCGGATGTTAGGACTTAAGTACTACTATATATACTCAATATACTCTATATCCTTAATCTTGTACTGTTCATAAAAATAATTTAATGAATAACTTCAAAAGTGCCGAGAGCTTGGTGACGTCACGGCTCTAGGCACCTGAAGGAGGAATAATTAAACATTGGAAGCCACCGCCAGCCCGAAGATGGCGCAGGGTAGCACCGGAGAACTCATTTAAATATGTAAGAAAATAGTTTTTTTTAGCTAAAGTAAAGTTTGCCGAGCCTAACAAAACTATGTGCCGGCATCAGCATTAAGTAGCCTACCGGGTGGTCTGCTCCATGATTTCATCATGCGGGCAGTGGTAGGTTTCCTTTAACTTAAATTCAGAAATTTTATGAATGGACTATATTACTACAATGTTTATGTTTACATCTGTGACGTCAGAGCATCTGCATCTCGCGCCAAAAATAACATTTTATAAACCCTGTGTTCCCCGATAATTTTAAAGCTATATGTAACTGATGAAGAGCCTAGTACAGGTTTTACACAGCTTATTAATAAAGCAATCGATATATTATCATTACTAAACGGAGTTATTGGCGCCGATAACCAACCTGGAAGGTACCAACACCAATAGATAGATCGAACATGGTGAAAACGCTTTGCCACGGAACCCAGGACGGCTGCCGAAACAACTCAACTAAAAACCGCGCTCAAACGTGTTGTACTTATCGTACAACCTAGAAAGGTGAGAATTACTCCAAACACCTTATTTACTGCAAAAACGTATTTTACACATGTGGCGCCCGTATCGCCTCTTTCTTGTTTTAATCTAATTGCATGTTGTAGTGTCCAGGACAGGGGTCTGTCATGTTGTAGTGTCCAGGATGGGGGGCACTGTGTATACTGCCAAGCCTGCCTTGGACCACTGTGTATCCTGACAAGCCTGCCTTGGACTACCGTGTATCCTGCCAGGCCTGCCTTGGATCACCATGTATCCTGCCAAGCCTGCCTTGGATCACCGTGTATTCTGCCAGGCCTGCCTTGGACCCCTGTACCCTATCTGTCTTGGACTCTGAACCCTGACAGTCTGCATGGTAATGTACTTTTGTTTTTTTGTTTTTAAGCTTGTTTTGTTAATAAATGTTTTTTCTAAAAAAACATTACCGTTGGGTTTTCTCTTGTTTGGAAAGTGGGGGAAAGTCTGACACATTTTGGTAGAGAGTTCCAAAATATGGGAGATGAACGGGAGAAGTCCTGGATATGGTTGTGAGAGGAGCGCATGCTAATAGAGTGAAGCTGAAGGTCCTGTGAGGAGCGGAGATTACATGTGGCCTCTGCACCACTGGCGGTGCACAGAGGTCCTGATAAATATGCCCCTATATGTGTGTGTATGTTAATGTATATATATATTGTATATTCTGTATGTATATGGTACTATATGTTTGTGTGTATATACTGTTTGTATGTGTGCTTATGCTGTATGTGGTTTGTTCATACTGTATACATGTGTATATAAGGTGTGAATATACTGTATTTGTAATTATATGAAGTATATATACTATATCTGTATAAGATGTGTATATAAACGGTACTATATGTGTGTGTAGCATGTGTATATGCTGTATGTAGAAATCTATAAATGTATGTATGAGTACTTAATTGTGTGTATGACTGTTCAAATGTATGTATGTGTATAAACATGTGTCAGTGTACAAATATGTATAGATTTTTTTTTAAAGGGAAAGGGGGCCTTATGCAGATGTCTGCTATTGGGTCCAACTTCTCCTAGTTATACCTCTGGCTGATTTGTAAATTGGGAAAGACCGCCCAGATCCACAATATGGAATCCACAGCAATATCCATGAGCCCATAGAAAGATATGGGTGCGTGTCCTAGCTGTAAAAATTCTAGCACGTCTGTAAAAACTTGGAGTGTGCATGAGCCCTTACAAAGTTTCTAATATTAACTTGTATTACTGATATAAAAACCTTTGTTAAAAAAGTTAATGGGATTTTAGGGTTTGCAAAACATGATTAGATTCTTTGAGAAGAATTACAATACTTGGCTTTGCAGAAGGAAAAGGGATGGAGCTCCAAAAATTATACGGACCTTTTGGAAATTAAATAAATGTGCAAAAGCAACCTGGAATCCACCAATATAATTTTTGTTTTACAAGATGTTTGGGTGAGCTAAAGCATGTACATGGTTACATAGGGGCACATTTACTAAGTGTCCGAACGCCGCATTTCCGGCGGGTTTCACAATTTTTTTCAGATTTGCCCTGAATTGCCCCGAGTTTTTGGCGCATGGGATTGGATTGTGTCGCATCGGTGCCGGATTGCATACGACACAAATCGGGGGGCGTGGACGTCGGACAACCTGACTGATTCGGACAAATCGCGGAATTTAAAAAGCAATTGTGTCGCAAGATCAAGCACACACATGCACCGGGAAGAAGAAGGTGAACTCCGGCGGACCTCAGCAGGGGAAGCGACACATGCAGGAAATTGGGCACACAATCTAAGTGAATTGCGGCAGACCCCACCCTCGTCGGGCAACGCACTGCGGGGATCGCGGCGGGATGGGTATGTAAATGTGCCCCATAGTGTTGGATATTGCCATTTAAATGATCACCTTGCCAGTTTGATATTATTCTTTTATGATCTTTTCTGAATACTGACTAATATTATGTTTTCAAGCAGTAGTACTAGCAAAATAAAGCGGACAGCTGAAGATCAGGAAGTTTAGAAATTTTTACAGAAGATGAAGTACAACCAGACACAAAGAGGAAGTGGGGTTGGTGTGTAAGCACCACATCAGCTTCTAAATTTTGTGTGCTCAAGCCTAAATATCAGTGGGCGTTATGTGCTCATGCCTGTATCACAAGTGAAGGATCTCATAAAGGAGGAAATTCTCTCACAAATGTTCACTTGCCCTTAGCACTCTTGGATTTTCTGTCAGTCAGATAGGTGTCATCTGCAGTGATCGGTTATTAGTTATATTGGATTGATCAGTGACTCTTATTATCTGGTTGCAAAAGATGGCTTTGGGTTCAGCGTACCAACACAAGCTGGCTGAAAAGCTCATGATACTAAACGACAGAGGCAAAGGAGTTTTGATCCGAATCTATAATATCAAAAAGGTAAGAACATCTGATGCATTACTATGTAAGGTCAATTTAATAGGATGACTTAGGACCATGGGAGGTGAGTTTAGGATCACATTTACTAACACAACATTGTTATAAAATCTTGTATATACCAGTCTTAAATAGCTGAACCTAAAACTAGAAAGTAGAGATGATTGGACCTGATGTCTGAGTTCGGGCTCGGCCGCAATACCTCAGATCAGCCGATCCAGCAAATGAACGCCCCTAGATACTGTGCCTATGGTTGGCCATCAAGTCCGTTCATCTCTACTAGTGCATAAAGCTGCTTATACTCATACTAAGTATTAATAAATCTAAATGACAAATATTGTATTAAGGGCACATCATAAAAAGTATCATTTCTAATAGTAAAAGAGTAATGATAAAATATAGAACTGACTACACCCTGTTCTTACAATGAGCTTACATAAGGGAAATATGGCTAGCTAAAAATTAGTAAAGATTATTTTCAATATTAAAGGCTGTAGATAACATAAAGGACTAAGAATTATTATTGTGTCAGGTTTTAATTAAGATGTTATACTTTGCCTACTGCAGCTTGCATATACAGGCGGTCCCCTACTTAAGAACACCTGACTTACATACGACCCCTAGTTACAAACGGACCTCCGGATGTTGGTAACTTACTGTACTTTAGTCTTAGGCTACAATAAACAGCTGTAACAGTTATCACTGGTGGCTACAATGAAGCTTTATTATTAATACTGGTTCTTATGACAATCCAACATTTTTCAAATCCAATTGTCACAGAGACCAAAAAAATTTGGCTGGGGTTACAATGATAAAGTATACAGTTACGACTTACATACAAATTCAACTTAAGAACAAACCTACAGACCCTATCTTGTATGTAACCCGGGGACTGCCTGTAATGCATTGCAAGCCTCAGGATGTCATTCACTAGCAGATCTGTCAGACTGGTTGTTTGATGGCTTGGTCTTTATCTCTCTCCTTTCCAGAATAATTATCTGCATGCTTCACATCTTTGTTTTTATAGAAACAGATGAGTGATATTATTAAAGGGAACCTGTCACCAGGACACCCATTTTTGTATAAAAAAAAATTGGTTTTACTGAAAAAAAGATAAGTTTTATATTACATTACAATGCCATGTGAGCAGACATTACTGTCCAGAAGCCAGCAGGACACGGGACGCCACAGAAAGTAAACTTTAACAGGGTAGGTATAATATGGGTTACCCTATGAGGGTGTTCAATGTACCCTGCTGAAGGTAACTGCAATTGGAGCAGTGGCTGTAGAGCACAGGACCACATACTTTCATCTCCATTCTCTCTGGTTATGATGGGCATAACAGTTGATTAGTGTATGGGGCCATGATTAGATATGTTATTAAAGGGGTATTCCGGAATATGAACGTCTGATACAAAAACCCATGATGATATAAATAAATGAATACAACAATACTCAATGTCATTAGTCACAAAAAGGAGCTTCAATAGTTTGATTTTATGATTCACAAAATGTTATGGCCTCTCTTAAGTAAGCAGAGTTATCACCAAGATGGCTGCCACTAGCTGTCCCAAGATCCTTTAGTTCTCAGTAACTCCTCCTCCCTCTTATGCTCTGCTCCCAGTGATGATCTAACAGGTTTTCTTGCTCTGTTACCATAGTAATAATGTGTAGCTGCCATCACCAAAACACCGGTCATACTGGATGCACTGCAACCAACCGACTACAGCCAAACATAGTGGTGATCACATGACCTGCCCAGGCAGGTGCAGGACATGTGATGTGGACATGTGACCAGCGGCCATCTTCTGTCATGTGTCTGCTCCGCAACGGACCGTGCGGAGGAAATTAACGGACAGATTATAGGGCCATTAGCATTTTAATTCTCCATCATACTGTATGTCAACAGCATTTTTCTGCTAAGGGGAGCAAAATTTTACATATTAGCTTATATTTTAGGGACCCATTTGTGTATGAATTATGCCGATTCCTGGAATACCCCTTTAATAGTACTTCCTTGGCAAAACCTTTTAATGTCATTAATTTCCATAATGACCACTTGTATATAAAAAATAATACTGGTAAATACCTGTACAAGCTTTTACTTCTATATTTTAGTGCTAAATGTGTTCTGTGTATCCTGGGTGCTGTATCCTGTGTTTGCCTGTTTTGGAAAGCAGTAATATTATACACAGTACAGTTTAAAGCTACATTCACACAGCCATATGGGGGATGTATATAAGTCCCCTATAGATGGCAATGGGATCTGTACAGCGCCGGTACGGTGCAGCACACATGCAGCACCATACTGTTCCGTAACCGGGGAAAAGATAGGACATGTCCTATCTTTCCCCAAAATACAGCGCCACCCGTCATACATTACTATGGAGAGTGCTCACCCTCCCTCTCCCTGGTGCTGACATGTGCCCGCCGTGCTGCGGTACGGCGGGTGCAGGCTAATGTGAATGTAGCCTAAGGAGCTAATGCAAATTTGCACAGAGATATGAAATTGGTTTTACTGTTACATTTGTAGTAGCTTCATTTAAATAAATTTGACACTTTAAAAAAATTACACATTTAAAAAAACACATTACATGCATTGATATGAATGGAACATGTCATAAATATTACTAGGCAAGTGCAGACATAGACAATAAAACCAGCTAAAATCCAAATGTCAGAACTCCCACAACTCAATATCAGCTTCAGCACCTTTAAATGTGACATATATTATACCCTACGATTAAACAAGAAATAAAATGTAACCTGAGCTAGGATTCATTACATCAAGAATGCTTTCAAAAAGAATCTAAAAATGGAGTTGCAGACAGGATCCGACTGCTGAGACCCTCACCAATGCCTAGAATGGAGACCCTTCTTTCCTATTGCTCTACTCATTTTTGATGACACTACCGAAGATAGCCTAGCTCTGTATTATTCCTATATCTCAGTAGACAGTTAAAGGGTTGCCTGGGATGATGGTCCTTGCATATGGACCCAGGGTATAAAATAGGAAAGAATTGCAGTGATTGGAGGCCCCACAATGTATCAGATCACTGGAGATAGGTGAGTATAGCATGTTTGTTATTTTATACCCTCATGGGCTCATATTAAAAAAAAACCCTTATGCTGGGCAACCCCTTTAAGGGAATGATAGGGTGCATACATGACCTGTATCTCTATATAACTTATAGAACAGGTTTTTTTCTTATCATTTGAATACTGAAGAACATGGAATCTTGAAACAACCTCATTATTGCTTGTCTTCTTTATTTGTCTTTTTATCCCTTTTTTCTTTTTGTCCATTTATCCCTAATGTTATTGTTCTGTCATTCTTTGTACTGCACTCTCTGTATTCTCTCTGCTATAACACTGTGAATTTCCCCACTGTGGGACTAATAAAGTATTATCTTATCTTATTATAATCTTCTCTGCTATGAGTGTTCTTTTCTTTTCTGTATTGGCCATTGTTCTGTTCCAAGAGAAAATCTCACGTCTCAGCTGTGAGAAGGCCCGGGTGCACCACCCTGCTGTGTGTCTTTCACTATTTCATGTGTGACAGCGATAGAAAGTCTTACTTCCTGTCAGTTGAAACTAAACTTATTTAGGAGGAAGTTACAAGCCCTGTTTTTTTCTGATACTGTTCTGATGCACGTCTGAGTGGTAACACAGGCACTAAAGCAGTGATGGCGAACCTTTTAGAGACCGAGTGCCCAAACTACAACATAGACCCGCTTATTTATGGCAAAGTGCCAACACAAAAATTTAATTTGTGATTTATACTTCCTTCTTTGTCACAGTTTTCATTGATACCAGCAGCGAGGACACCAATAAAGCAGAAAATAGTCCCAGGTACAGCTGTCACTTTACCAGCACAGCAAGTCCTGGGCTGTCCGGGACTGCAGGAAGATACCTGGAGTCCTCTCTGGTGATGGCCTGAGTGCCCACAGAAAGGGCTCTGAGTGCCACCTCTGGCACCAGTGCCATAGGTTAGCCATCACTGCACTAAAGGAACAAGAGTCTCCATGCTGTGTTGTCACGATTTGGAGAGTGTTTTCTGCAGGAGTTGGACCTCTCATTCAGCTACATGGCAGAGTGAATGCGAGTGTGTATCAGAACCTTCTTCAAGAACACGTGGTTCCTTCCTTGCATTCCTCACTCAGCCAGTAATTTTCATGCAGGACAATGCCCCCTGTCACACAACAAAACGGGCAAAGCAGTTCCTTGAAACAGAAAACAGTGACAGGGGTGTAACTACAGCTGTAACAGCCATAGCAGCTGCTATGGGGCTCGCAGTGTCAGGGGGCCCTGTCATTCGACCTAACACGCTAGAGAGTGGAGGATGTTCAACATTATATACATATGCTGCAGCATAATATGTATACCACATATGCAGTATGTGATGTATATATACTGTATCTGTGATGTGTATATGCTGTATGTGTATACAGTGTATGGTGTGTTATATACTGTATGGGGCATATTTATCGCAAAAGCTTTTTGCTAGCACTTGCGATTATTTTGCCCTCTCCGCCACCTTTACGCCAGTGGGGAGTGGGAAAAGTCGCCGGCTGCGTTTATTTGCGTAGAATAAACGCTGCACAGCACCCTGCCCGATACATCAAGAGGCTGAAGGCTGAATATACCGCATGGATTAATGGCTTAAAGGGGTTTTCCATGAAACAAGTGTACAGAGCTCCATAAAATAAATGGGGCCAGTTTCAATGCTCATCTCAGAGAGTACGTAGTACAAGCACTGGGAAATGCTGCAGAATTTTGAGCTCATGGTCACTAGAAGCACTTACTGCAAATCTGGGGATCCACAGAAGATTGGAGGAGTCTCTTTCAGTTTCTTCTTCTACTTGTCTGCCATGTCAGTCTCTGTACATTTAGAAACATAAAAATGTTAGGTTTCTCTCTTCATCATCTTTGCCAATACTACCTTCTTAACTCAAACATTAATGTTTACTTGCTCCCCCAGAGATCACTATTATGGCGTCACAGTTGCCAATACAATAGCAGTGCCCGCAGAGTAGCCAATAAAGTAAAGGTGCCCCCACACTATCCATAATAGTAACAGTGCACCAACAGTATCTATATTAGTAACAGTGCCTCACAGTAGTCAATATAGTTATTATGCTCCACAGTAACCAATAGTCACAGAGCCCCCTGAGGAACTCATGCACACAGTGCCCAACAGTAACCCTTAATCCTAGTACTTCTACAGTAGCCAATGTAGTCACAGTGCCCTGTAGCCCAGTGTCCCCAGTATTCATCAGTAACAGTGCCCTAGCAGTCATTAGTAACAATGCCCTAAGGAGTCTTTAATATCAGTGCCCCAGTAGTCATTAGGGACAGTGCCCCACAATAGACAAAAAAAGGAACAAAATACTCACTTCCTCCGCTGCTGGCGTCCAAACAGACAGCCAACAGAATCTCTACATCTACCATGCTGCAGGCTGTGCAGGGAGTCGCTGCATCCACACTTTCCGTGCACTATTGGGGAGGGTCTGGATGGCAAATCCAGATCCCAACCTTCAGTGCATGTGATGCAACAACACGTCGCCAGTATTAGTGTACGGCATTACATACAGGGGAAAAAACCTGTATGAGATGCTATACCATTCAATTGTATCCATCTCTTAAAGAGATACCAGTACAATTAATAAGGGACTGAAGGGAATACTGTGAGTCAGGGCCCCCCTTTCTGGTCAGGCCCTTGACTGGACTCCCACTATTTCCTCCCAATGGCAGCCCTGCATTCATGGGTCTGTTTCATATCACTTATCTAATTTATTACAGTATTATTATGTTCTTTTATGTATTAATATGTGCTTTTCAGTTAATGTGTTGTACTAATCCTGATGAAGAGCCTAGTCTTAAAAGATTGCAAATGTAATCTTCTTAGTTTACTTATCTAGTATATGATATCACTAAGCATTAGTAAGACAACAGTATTGAGGGCTTAAAGGACATCTACCACCACATTTAGGGGTGATAGACTGTCCCCAAATTTATGCTCATTATGCTCGGCGCCAACGGAAAGCACTGCAGACAGTCGGTGACGTCACACAGCTGTCTGCTAATCTCGCGCAAGCGAGAAGTGCGGCTGCGCAAGAAAAACACACATGCGACTTTGCCTGCGCCGAGGATGTATATAGATGAGGGGACTTGCTTAAATTATGTTGCGACGGAAGTAGGAGGTGCTCGGCTAGCCGAGCGGTGAGCGCCTCCGGCTTGTTTACATAAAATTTATAAATGCATAATTTAGTATAGAAGACGGTCCAGAGCATGCCAGCGGGAGGTTCCCATAACCCCTAAGGTAACAAGCATACGTTTGGGGACAGTCTACCACCTAAATGTGGTGGTAGATGTCCTTTAGTGGCAGTAGGTCCCTTGGGCTAGGGCTTTGGTACAATTGCTACATGCAGATTGATTCATTATATATTCAAAAGTTATCATTTACATTTGTGCTAATCTATCTACACAACTTTACACAAAGGGGGATGTATGATGAAAGCCCTTCCCTGGTGCCTCTGGATACATCCTGATACATTTCTATGGCAGGCCTGGTGTTGATTGTGCCAGGCTGTGATTGTGATCTTCTGCCGGCTGTGGCCCCCTTCATGACACTCAAAGGGAATATTGCAAACAATTGCCATACAATCATTGATTAATATCCCCCAAGTTTCAAACCCCTTCTAAAATACATCATGCAAAATCTTCAGGAGACCATGGAAGTTCTGTAAAGCTGTCGGAACCAAAATGTACCAGTAAAGTGGTCTTCAACTAACGAAAATTCTTCTGATTTTCTAATTCTCTGATGAGAAGTGAGTAGCAGATGTGCGGTTTCTGGCTGATGCCATAGATGCACACAAGCAGTTATAACTGTGGAGCTGCCACCTGCAAACTGCTAACTGACAATCATAGTGTGGGCACTAAGACATTACACTGTACAATGTACATACCTGCTGCCAGGGTGGCATCATGTAAATGAGTATGCACAGATCACATGCACATAGTATATAAGTATGGACCTATTTTTTGTTTGGTCTTGCTATTTCTGAAACTGACATTCAACAAGTTTGCATTGCTTTATTAACTTCATAGTAATAAGAAAATATTTATTAAAACAGACCGATGGAAGAGAGTGGGGATCAACTATGAAAAGGTGTTTACTAATGTTGACAATCATAAAGTCATGGAATGGAAAATTGGTCATGGACAGTTAGGATCACACGACCCTCAATCTGCAGCCATTGTTGAACCGGAATTTCAGCTGATGGGGGTAAAAAGACATTTCTAAAGCAGGGACTTTACATATTAAGAATGCAGTGCAGAACATTTATTAGATGTATAGAGGTGACCTAATACCCCCACACATAGATACAGAAAACTTGAAGTGACCAACACCTTTTAGTCATCTTTTGCCAAAACTAGACCTGACAAAAGAAAGATGTTTGGTACATAAAACTAGAGACATTGAAAATAATTAAAAAGCATGAAAGTTATTACAAAAACATGTAAAACAAGCCCACAAGTTCACATAATTATTTTGCTTGCAGATTCAGTGGTCTTTTGGATGTACAGTGACTATATTGCACCCCGCCCTGTGTAATGTAGGAGGCTAATCTGTGTGCACATAGGTGACAAAAACCCAAAGCTTATCCTTGGCCTTCTGATGCAGATAATTTCAGGATAGGTTTTTTTGAGCCTCCAGTGTCAAAATTTTAATCAAAAACCACCTCATATAGCACAAATAGAAAATGAACTGGCACTACCTCACTCTTTATCCAGAAGACGATCCCTCATGAAGCAGCGCTCACCAAATGCGTTACAAGCTTTATTGACAGAATAGCCATTCGGACATCATGCAAGCTGCGACAGAAGGAGGACCCTGCCCCTGAGGGCTCACAATCTATATGGGAGAGTAGAGAGAGACATGAGGTGAGGGAGCAGGGCAGTGCAGATAATCCTGTATCAATCCTGTTATGACCCCCTGCTTGCAGGCTTGTGAACCACACCCAGTTTTCCAGGACATTTATCACCAGATTACTGGTGGTAGAGTGTCCTAATTAAACTGCTCATTTGGTCTAGGGGTCGAAGCTGAAGATCCTGTGAGGAGCGGAGATTACATGTGGTGCGTTATTGGTTATTTAGTTCAGAGATATATGGAGGGGAAGATTATGGACGGCTTTGTAAGTCATGGAGAATCAAGGAGATGGATTTACCGGGCAGCAGAGGATATTTTGGGGGGGACGTTAGAGAGTTAGCTGGCAGACCACAGAGAATTTTGCAGTATTCCAAGCCGGATCAAGGAAGGGTCAGAATGCGAGAGAAGTTCTTGAGATGGAGATGGCAGGTTGTAGTAAGGACCTGTATGTGAGGCATAAAGTATAAGGCAGAGTCAAAGATGTCTTCCAGCTAGTGGATTTTAGGGAACGAGTGTGTAGCCATGAATTGTGACGGTTAGGTCTGATGGGAGGGATGTGGAAGAAAAATTATGAGTTCAGTTTTGTCCATGTTGAGTTTTAGAAAATGGGAAGAGAAGGAAGATATGGCTGATAGACACTCTCAAATTCTGGCTACTAGAGAGTTGATATTTAGATGAGAAATATAAATCTGCATCTCCTCTGATTAGGAGTGGCATTGAAATCCATGGGATTTAATGACCTGTCCTAGGTCAGAGAAGAAGATCGAGAAGAGTAGGGGTCCCAGGACAGAATGCCAAAAGAGTGGGGGTGAGGAGAAGAGGTAGTATGAGAATGATACACAATGAACGTCTGGTTCAAGAGGTATGAGGAGATCCAGGAGAGGGGCAGGTCAGTGATGCCAAGAGAACATAGCATCTGCAGCAGGAGAGAATGGTCAACATTGTCAAAGGCAGAGGACAGATCAAGAAGGAGGAGAGCAGAGTATTGGTGTTTTGCCTTGGCAGCCAGTAGATCTTTGAAGACATTGGTCAGGAAAGTCTCAGTGGAATGATTTGGGTCAAAAAACAGATTGAGCGAGTTTGAGGAAGTAGGAAGATGGTTCCAGATGAACATATTGTTCCAGTAGTTTTGAAGCAAATGGAAAGTACAGGGTGATAGCTCAGTGGAGCAGATGGGTCCACTTTTGCTGCATGGAGGGTGGCTATTCACGCTCCATGCAGTAATAGAATGTCATGGATTTGATGACAGTTCCACTTTACACCAAAGCTGAACTGTCATTAGGAAACATGGTATTTCAGGGGTAATCTACCTCTGACAACCCTATATAACAGGGCAAGTTGCGATACCGGGTGTTAACCCTTTAAATGCTTCAGTTAACGTGACCGTGGTATTTAAATGCCTGCAGGGAGATTCCTTGCTTGATTGGCGCTCACCTGAACAATTTTTTTTTGGGGGGGGGGACTCTAATTGGTGCTACGGCAACCCTGGGTTTTGAGCTAGGGGCTCCCCTAGGGCTGTCCATAGTAATTGCCTGTAAGTGATAATACCTTGCAATATCAGTATTGCAGAGTATTATAATGAACAAGCAATCAAATGTTTGCTTGTTCATGTACCAAAGTGGGACACAAGTAAAAAAATTTTTTTTTAAATAAAAGTAAAATACGGTAAAAAATTAATAAAAAATGCCTCTGAAAACCCTTTATCATTCAATATGTATACATATAAGGTATCACCGTATCCATAATGACCCATACAATGAGAGTAAATCATTATTAAACCTACACAATGAACAGTGAATGAATTGTAATTGTAAAATAAATTAAAAAAAACATGTTACGGTACTTAGGAAGAATTGCATAACAAAATTTAAGAAGGCTTTTCTCTTTTTATGTTTTGTAAATGTGTAAATTTTAGGGCTAAATATGCCTACTAGTGACAAAATTTTGTTTTAATTACTATGAAGATCTTAAAGAGTCAGCAAACTTCCTAAAAGATGTTTCTGATTGCCTCAGGCAGTTTTGAAGATGAAGTGATATATAGGGGGTTTCTAATATAATATAGAAAGAAAGTTCTCACATTTTAATCCCTTAGTGATGTTTACACAATAAAGGTCATTTTAACCCCTTACTTTGCAATTTTACTCTTTATTGTTTATTTTACTCTTTATAGTTTTATTTTGGTCCTATCCTTCCCTAGATAGGTCACTGTAAGATTCCAGAGTCTGGGCGGGTACTCTATAAGCAGAGACACTTCATGATTCCTCTGTGCTATGAGATACTGTGAGCTGACCATGTGGTTAGAATATCAGGGTACAGGTTTATCTACACTTTCATTTAGCTTCTGAACATTTTTGTTAATAACAGTGAATTAGAGAATGAGTTATTTTGTTATCCTGAATATATTTAAGAATCTTGTCTTCATGGGAATACCCCTTTAAGCTATAAACTGGCTGCGTCCTGTTAGAGGGTCATTGCTTGTGGTTATTTTCAGTCATGGGTTAGGGGATTGGTTTATGTTCAGGAAAGGTTTTTGGTGTTCATTTGTATATTTTTCTATAGAGGACTACATCTTAGCCCCGTTCCACACTTGCGAATGTGATGCGATGAACTTGCATCACACTCGCAACGCGTGCTGCCCGAATCTCCCGGCCTGAACGCTGCAAACCAGAATTGAACTCCGCATGTCAGTTCAGTTCCGGTTTGCAGCATTCGGGCCAGGAGATCCGGGCAGCACACGTTGCGAGTGTGATGTGAGTTCATCGCATCACTCTTGCAAATGTGGAACAGGCCTTATTATTTTTCTGGCATAAATAAAGTATGAATTTATCAGTATTATACATAGGTAGTTTTCATCTGAATAAACTTAAACCCATTTTGTGTCTTTTTTAGACATGTTCAGATGCAAAGACAAAACCTCCATTTTTTACTGATAAGTCAATGGAGTCTTCATTAAAATACATCAACAAGAAGTTTCCAAATATTGATGTTCGCAGCAGCACAGTAAGTACCTAGTGATATTGGCTATTGTCTTTTTTATTTAACATTGTAATGCAGCCTAAACTCAGATATATTCGCCTAAATAACTTACTCTAGAACCTAAGAAGTACATATACATTTTGAAGTTTGCAAATAAATAAAAAATCATTATTCGTTTATTATATACAAAGACCACATCTTAACAAAATTAGAAATATGGGGCCGATTTATCAAAACTGTTGTAATGTTAGTTTATATCATAAGACCACCCCAAAATACCACATAAGTGGCTGAAAACTGTCTAAAACGCTTGGTAATTGTGGTGCACATAATTTTCTGATGCAATCTAGGGCATGGGGGATCACTTATCTTAGAATTTTCTCTTTTTTTTTCCTTTTTTTTTTGCTAGATTTTTGGCACATTTAATATATTTGCACCTAAATTTGCGACTTTTCCACTCGCCAAGCAAAATTAGCAGCGCAAGATATTTTTCAGTGTTGCGCCTGATATATCTTTAAAATCCAGATGTGAACGTAGTCGCAATTTTGGCACAAATCGAGATTAAAAAGTTGAAAATGAACCAGATGTAGGAAAAAGTTTCTGAAGAGATTAATAATTTTGTGCTACTTTTTATAAAAAGTCATATGAATCCCATAGACTATGCTGCCTGATATATCAACCTCTAAGATAAATCAAACAAGTCCAAAAACCAAAAAAACAAGAAAAGACGCACACAAATGTCCTGACTAAATATAATTTACATTCTTTTATCACTTGAATGATAAATATCCTCCCAAATCTCCTCTATTTGGAACTTTACTCCTTTACCTTTCTTATAAAATTAACTTTATTTCTCTATGAAGCATATGTGCTTCTGGGGGTGTTACCAGATTCCCTCCAGGCTCCAAAGAGCATCACCAGAGATCACAGTGGGCAGAGAGGTCCGTCTATAACTAAGGGTCATCTGTAAGTCGGCTTCCTTGAGTCGGGGACCACATGTAGTTCTAATCACACTCCTGGGATTTACTCTGCAGTATTAATGGCTAATAAAAAGGAAATCTCCTGCTAAATTTCTATAATGTACAAGAGGTTTGGGCCATGTCAGAGGTGTGTGGTTTCACCTGGGCCAAAGATAAGATAAATACTGCTTTATAGATTGAGGGCCCAATACAGAATTGAGAATGGCTTTAACTCCTTGATTATAATAAATCTGGGTTGCATGCTGCTTGCCATTCATAAGCACATAACACAGAGCTTCCTTAACTGTCCAGAGAGGACTAATCTAACTGAGCTGGATTACACAGCAGCTGGGAGATAGTGCAGTGATTGATTACTTCTGCCTGCCAGGCACAACACAGTGATTACATCATTCTCTAAAGAAGCACCGAGCCAGGCAAAGGAGCAACAGAGCCTCATTATCCTGAATTTTATCATTGTTTTTTTCATCAAAGCCACTCAGCTCAGGGATGAAACAAGATATATTTCTGCACCAGTGTAACTACAGCATTCTCAATGTATGTTTGGTCCTGGAGATGGGTGGATGGATATATTGTAAGTTACATTTTTGGAAATGGAGAAACCAGGTCACAATATTTTTCTGCAATAATAATTAATTGCTATTTTTCCTCTGACTCCAGCAACATCTCGGACCAGTGCACAAAGATAAAAATGAGATTGTGAAATTCCTGACTGGTTATTACTTGACATTTTTGGATGTGATGGAATTCAGGGTAAGTATGGCCTGATAATAATGTAGGTAGTCTTTTTATTATTAAGCTTAGATTTAATGTTGAGTCTACAGTCCTATTACCATAACAAAGGTTCTTGGTTTCTTGGCTGCCAACTTTGTTTCAGATTTATTAATGTGAAAAATAGTTCAGCTTTGAAGTAGTGTTTATTTGTATTTGTCTTGTGTTTGGCTAGATCATACCTTCCCCGCATGCTGTATATTTTACAATCTTATTATTTCTCAGCAATGAAATTAGTTTTTTTTGTAGTTTTATTCTCCACTTTATTTTAATATAAGAAGCAAACATGTGTTTGTTAATGTTCAGCATTATTTCAACGTTTTTTTGGTTACTGAAAAAAGTTGTAGAAGATTAGAAAAAAATGGCGCTATTTTTAGTTATGGATAATTTTTTTCATTCAAATAAATCAAGATAATGTTACTGGAAATCTGTCAACAGTTTTTACCATGCAAAACCACAAATTATGGTTTTAAGGAACCTGGAGATCGGTGTATTTGTGTATATTGTAAGTAGCAGCAGGATTATGGAAAATAAATTTAGAGAATTTTAGCTTATTCAAGTGCAATGGAGGCATGTCTTCTCAATGATGTGTTCTTAGCTCTCTGCATGGAGCTGTTCAACAACATTTCTCTTATGCTTTAGGCATGAGATGTAGCTAGATCCTAGTTAAAGGGATATTTCGGGAATGTGAATGTCTGCTACTAAAATCTATAATGCTATAAATAAATGAATACAACAAGATGTATTAAAGGGTGCTTAATTAGTTTGCTTTTATGGGCTGTCTAAAGTAGGTGGAGTTATCTCCAAATAGCCACCACAGGATACTACCAGCCCCATGATCCCGCAGTTCTCAGTAACAACTCCTCCCTCTCATTTCTCAACTTCCAGTGATGATCTAACAGACTGTCCTGCTCTGTTACTATAGTAATGTTATGTGTAACTTCCATCACTGCACATTGTCTCACTGAGACGACTAAAGGACCAGTAGCATTTTATTTCTTCATTATAGTATATGTCCACAACATTTTTCTGCTAAAACAACTATTTCTGCAAAATTTTTAATATTTTAATGACCTATTTGAATATGAATTATGCTTTTATCTGAAATACCCCTTTAAATATTACAGCAGTCACTCAGAGCAAAGGCAGCACCTCAGTGCAGAGATCTAAGAGCACCACAGTGTGTGGACATGCCTTAATTGCTCTTGGAGAATCTACAATCCAGACTTAAAAACCACTAATGACCTACCACGTGCTTGATCATAACTTTGGACTTATTACCATTAAAGAGATTTTTTTGGCAGGCAGGCTGATGGCTCACTTAACCCTGCCCCTAACTAGCTCACCATGCCCCCTTAAACCCTATACGATGGGGTTAAAAGTGGAGTGGTGTGGGGTGATTGACTGACCTGCGGCTCCCTATAATATATTTAATAGGGAGCCATTTAGGAGCCAGAAGATCCCCCCCCCCCCCTGTGTGAGATTTCAGCAGACAGAGGAGGGAAGGGCCAAGCGAGCAAGGGGAAGGGAAGACAATGTAACAGCCTAAAAATCAGCAGCACGGAGGGGCTCTGGTAACACCCTTCTGGGTCAGTAGCATAATTTAAAAACGTAGTGTTAGAAGGAAGGAGGCCGTGGATAACAGATATAACAGTGAGAGTGCATGGATATATGAGTAATTGTTCCTGGTTTATAATGCTTAATGGTAGATTTTGTGTATATGTAGATATATTTTAATATTCTTGAAAATTCCTTTTATTTGTTCAGTGTGTAAATCATCATAATTACAATTAGTTGCATTACTAATGAATCATCATTTGATCTGCTGTCCTGAAAGTTGGGGGTGGGGAGTAAGCAAGATGCCGGGACATGGGCACATATTGGGGCAGATTTACTTACCTGGTCCATTCGCGATCCAGCGGTGCGTTCTCTGCGGTGGATTCGGGTCTGGCCGGGATTCACTAAGGTAGTTCCTCCGACGTCCACCAGGTGTCGCTGCTGCGCTGAAGGCCGCCGAGGCCCGCCGGAATGCACTGAAGTTCACCGGCCTATTCCTGGTGAAGGTAAGCGCGAGTCCCGCAACACTTTTTTTTTTTTTGAAATGCTGCGGTTTTTCCGAATCCGTCGGGTTTTCGTTCGGCCACACCCCCGATTTCCGTTGCGTGCATGCCAGCACCGATGCGCCACAATCCGATCGCATGCGCCAAAATCCCCCATTGACTTGCATGAATAGCACATGCTCCTTGTGACTTGCTGCTTTTTTATGCCTACTGTATATGCATGGGGACACTGAAAGAAGATACATTAATACATTGCACATTTACTAAGAACAAAGCAAACTGCCCTATATGCAGTTTGCCTGTTGCCTGTGTAGTGTGGAGAGGGCGCTAGATTCAGGATTTCTGGCACCCGTTCTTCATGAATCTATTGCACTGAGCTTAGTAAATGTGCCCCATTATTTATATAATTGCTATCATTTGTCACATGATAGTCAATGGATACCTAAGGAACTATTTGGAATGCAAATGCTGATAACATTTGTTCTCTCCATACAGGACCATGTGTATGAGTTACTGAATACTATTGATGCGTGCCAGTGTTACTTTGACATTGTAAGTTGAAGTTTTTCAAGTATTCTTAGCGAAATCATTAAGGATGATTATACAAGTGCTGAAAATTTAAGATAACTGTCTCATTTTTATAAATTGAAGCTCAGTCTATTTGCTACTTTTTGGCATAAAAGGAAATTGAGTTGTATTTATAGAACTGCAGGGTGTAGGTAATATTCACGCTGTATGATCAGCACCAACTCTTGCTGTGTGGGTAAGATTGAGCAGAAATGAATCTAATTTCTGCTCAATCTTATAGACTTTAGTTTTGAAACTATGGTAAATTCGCTACTCTACTGAAATACACATACATTTTGTATCAAGAAAGCTAAAATTTCAATTTACACATGTTCTTGATATGGCTATTGCACAATAGTGGCTTGACATTTTCATTTCGAAAGTTTAGATGGAGCCACATTGAAATAAATCTATCATTAAAAATTGTCTAATCGATAAACCAACGTTTATTACTTTTACCTCTGGGCACCATGATTCTGACATAGCCACTGAAGTGCTTCAAGGATCATCACCAGAGCCTCCCCTGGCTTTGGCTTCTCTCTCTTATACACACCCCCTGCCTTCTTCCTCCTCCAGTCCTACCTTTCAGTTAATGTTTAGCAGCTAGCTGTGCAATGAATATCCGACCACACATGCACAAGCTTTGGAGAGAGCCAGGTGATGTCAATGGCTGAATGGCAGGGATAGAGGAGGAATAAGGCAGGGGGCATGGAAGGAGGCAGAGCCCTGAGGGGCCCTTAGACTCCCCAAAGCACTTCATCCTAAATTACATTTTTTAGGATAATGCTGGTTTAGCAAGTGAATTTTTATTTTCCTCTTTATGCCACCTCTAGGCCAAGTGGGTGTGCAGGAGTGTAAAGAGGGTGTGTGCATGTGTCCTGACTAGCTATATCCTGAACCCCTTACAGCATAGTTTGGAGATATCCCGAACCCCTTACAGCCACTGGAGATATCAGGAGGCCAGAGCACAGCAGAGGAGTGGTGGTGGGGGGAGTGGGGGGTTGTTCCTCATGTCCTGGAGCACAATGTGTCAGTGTATGATAAATCTTTCTACTTACTTCCTGGGGAGAATGTGGCACTATTTGGAGGTACCATGATGCAGGGACTTGGAATGCAAGTTATTCTTAAAACTTCTGACATGCCCCTATGGCTGATTTGGTTATGGCTGCTAAAGTCCCCTGAGAGCTGAGGGTTTTCATTGCACATCTTTAAGAAGAGCTAAACAGACATAGAGGGAACACATTTGACCCACTGTATTAATGATTGCTAGAGATATCAGCACTGAGACCCTAAACTATAAAAACTTGGGGAAAATTTATATGTTTACTTTAACATTCTAAAGTCAATTCAGTTTTATTTCAATTTATTTTCCTATTATCTTGTAGAACATAAATTACACCTTCACAAAGAATTATCTTGATCTGATAGTGACATACTTCTCTGTGATTCTTCTAATATCCCGGATTGAAGATAGAAAAACACTCATTGCTCTTTATAACTGTGCTTTTGAAATGCTTCAAGGCCAGAGGTAAGTCCAACAATTACAATTCATCTCTGGTGTAACTCCAGACTTCGCCAGAAATCCTGAACCTGGCGCACTCTGCACACTACACAGGCAAACTGCACATAGTACAGACTGCACTGTTCTTATTAAATGTGCCCCAATATAGTGATATTCTGACCATCAGAAAATAATGTCACATTTCTAATAAATACAATGAGGCACATTTATATGTCACTCGAGTTCACTAAGATTGTGCCCCAGAAATCATGAATCTGTCGCTTCCCCGCACTGGTCCAACAGAGTTCACCATCTTTTTTGTTGTGCAACTTTAACATAGGGCGTGCGACACAATTTGAAAGTTAAATACGGCGCTCGGTCCCAATCAGATGGACTGTCTGACGGCACGCCCCTTAATTTGTGTTGCATGGAGGCCAGCACAGCTGCTCCACAAAAGGGTCGCGTGTGACACAATGGCAGCGTAGATACTTCTTAAATACCACTGATGAACGTGCACGGTCCTACAAAAGTGCAGAGCGCCACCCTTGGTAAATGTGCCCCAATTTGTGAGAGTCACATAGTTAGGGAGAGTACAGTGTCTCATAGAGGCACAATATTGCAGTATGAAGTGCTTACAATAGTGTCATATAGACCAACATATATTCTGTTCTCATACAGAGTCTAGGCGTATAACATTGTTTTATACACGAGCCATCACACATATATGAAAGAAGGTTGCACTATGCAGAAAATACACAAATCTATTCAATAAGAAAAATGGTTATCCTTTTGTGTAGATATGTTCAAAATGATCTTAGCATGTCTTATACCCAGAGAGAACTTGATGTGGCTGGATTTGCAGAATTCCTTTCCCTTTACAGTGACCCCTCATTTGCTCGCCTTAGTCAGATGATATTGGAGTATGACAGTCCCCTGAAAAAGTTAGGAGAGGAGTTTGGACCTCATACTAAGGTGAGTGCAGTTATTGATATTTTTCCTATTGTTATTCATATGAATAACACACAATATTCTTTTAAGCGCGCTCCATATGTTATAAAATTTGTAAATAGAACCACAGCAAATACATTACGGTATGTCCTGTGAAAGATCCTTTGATTGAACATCCTATAAGCTGTAAATTTCTGTAGTATGTTTTTGCCATCTCCTGAAGTATTTTCCACTCTTTCATAGACTGTTACTGATGCCTTGATGTCACTGCACTTTTTATTCTGCCGGAGGTCTCAGTCAGCAGAGCAATGGAGAGGGGCGCAGTTATTAAGCCTCTATAGCAATCCTGCTGCAATGATTTCTCCATGTACTTCAGATACGGTAAGTTATGAAATGTTTAGTGTTTTGTGCATGTTCTTGTTCTACATAGCAGAAACAAAAAGAAAAGATAGTGGCCCACATATACTTAAAACAGTATTATGTGCAGTTGTCCTGTGCATTTCTGGTGCAGATTCTTCATGAACCTGGCGCCCCCTGCACTGCTCCAACTTTTTTTTGGTGCACCTTTAAGTTGGTCCAAGCGACACATTTCTGTCGGACTTGGCTTCATTACTATGGCGGAACGACGAGGGGTCCGACGGAGGTACGTGGGACCCCTTCAGACCCCTTGGTTTTTGGGATTTGTGGGGGTCTCATCATTAAGACCCTCACTGATCAGCAAGTTAGGCCCTATGCCATGGATAGGGCCTAACATTTGTCCGTGGGAAAACCCCTTTAAGGAGTTGACCATTGTTCCTTTTTATATGTCTTAGAGTTGTTTTGAGAGCAGGTTTTTTGATCAATTGCTCATGTAAGCTATACCAAGTAATAGCAAATATGTTATGCCCAAGCAATCCTCATTTCAATACTACATTCCCATGGATGAAATTATCAATATAGCAAATATTGTGAGCAAGTGTAATTAAATTATATTATAGTGCGGTACCATAATCAAAGGAAATCTACCATGAAATTCAAGCATAATAAAGCTGAAATGCTTAGAATTGTATAATAGTTAATACAATTCCAACACGGCTGTTCAGCTGTGTGCAGCCCATGGGATCATGCCACCATATGGCACCTTTACACAGGCTGCACACAATCTATACACTGTGGGGCTTATTTACTAAGGATCTGCGGATCGCATTTCCGTCGGACTTCCTGACGTTTTCAAAATTTGCACCGCTGGGACAGGTTTTAAGAAGGGGGTTGAGTCGCACGCAATCGGATTTAGGCCAGCGGCTTTCGTGCGACAGAAATCGGGGTTGGAATTTAACATTTAAATTGTGTCGCAAGGACAAGCATTTACATGCACCAGGAAGAAGAAGGTGAACTGCGGCGGACCTGAACGGGAAAGCGACAAATGCACGATCTTAGTGAATTGCGGCACAGTGCGTTCCGGTCCAACAATGCACATCGGGGAATGCGCCAGGGATGGGTAAGTATATGTGCTCGGGTGACTTTCTTCTTATATTTGTTATCTATGGTCTCCTTTCATCTAAAAGGAGATGCATGATTTTGATAGTAGATTTTGTTTAAAGATAAATAGATCTTAGAACTGTGCAACAAAGATTTCTCCTCACCGTCCTGTAACATGATGCAAGACAACTGGCAGCAGCAGGAAGTTGTTAAGCTCCACCCCTTGGCTATGCTACAGTCCATTAGTTGCTCTCCAGCAGTAGATGGTGCAAAATGCTGCAGATTGACAAATAGTGTGAAACTATCTATCTGTTTTACATATAAGTAGGGTAGCGTTAATCTTAAAACATTTGTGGGAAGTGTTGGTAGTGAAAGAGTTGGTTCTAAACATGATAGGAGTCCATATTTTAAAGGGAGGGATGCATTTGGGCCAGGAAACTTCATTTATGTTTGAGTGTTAGATTTTGCAGTTTAAAAATCTCACAGAACTGACTTGATATATTGGGGCACATTTACTTACCCCGTCCTGTCGCGATCCAGTGGTACGTTCTCCGACAAGGATTCGGGTCTTCCGGCGGTTCACTAAGGTCGTGTGCCCGATGTGCACCAGGTGTCGCTGCTGCTGCGGCGAAGTCCGCCAGAGTTCACCAACCTATTCCTGGTGCATGTGAGTGATTGATGTTGTGACACAATTCGTTTTTAAATTCCACGTTTTTTCCAAATCCGTCAGGTTTTCTGACGGCCACGCCCCCCGATTTCTGTTGCGTGAAAGCCGGCGCGTGCGGCAAAATCCCGGCGGAATTTGGCGCAAAATGGAAAAATTCGGGCAACCCGACAAAGTGCGGCAGCAGAGCCCTTAGTAAATGAGCCCCATTCAGTTCAGATGAAACTGGAAGTTCTATAGCCTGGGCATGGGAAACCGATCCTTATGAGAGATACATAGTGACACATTTATTGCATTACCAATTACATCATTTGTTTCTAGAAACCCTCCATATATAGGCGGTCATCTACTTAAGAACACTCGACTTGCAGATGACCCCTAGTTACAAACGGACCTCTGGTAATTGGTAATTTACTGTACTTTAGCCTTAGGCTACAATAAACAGCTGTAACAGTTATCATAGGTGTCTGTAATGAAGATTTATTGTTAATCCTGGTTCTTATGACAACCCTACATAAAATCCAATTGTCACAAAGACCCAAAAAAATGTGACTTGGGCTACAATTGTAAAATATTCAGTTCCGACTTACATACAAATTCAACTTAAGAACAAACCTACAGACCCTATCTTGTACGTAACCTGGGGACTGCCTGTATATAATTCTGCGTATAATGTATATTTAGCTTCTTTCTTTGTGTTCCTTGCACAGAATATGCATTTGCTTAAATCCCTGGGCAACTACCAAACAGATCAAATATATCATGTCTAAATGCTGCTATGTCTCTTTCAGATGCCTTGTGAATATTTATCAGTTGAAACAATGGAACGATGGATCCTGAGTGAGTTTTATCTATTCATTCAAAGACATTATTAATTGTCTGCTGCAGTAATATTCTTAGAATCTAACATGTCCATAGAAACAATTGACACTTGAATACGGGACATCAAGTCAATGTTTCCCTCCCCCCATGATAAAAAAAAGTCCTCGCAGCAAGTTATGCGTGGATTTTAAGGAATAATAGGTAATTGTTCAATGTTAATCATCTCAATTACCTGTTTCTAAAGAAACTATTCTCCTTATGAAGAGTAAAGGTCACCATTAATGGTTTACTGAGACTTAAAGACCATGTATGCTCCTCTGATTCTAGGAAATATGTAAATATTCTTTCCAGGGAGGGATAAGGAAAACTTTCCCTCAATGCTACTATGAAGGAAGGCCCCTTAAAGGAAATCTACCATTAGGATCATAGATTATAAACCAAATACACTTACATGCTGGTGTGTGCCCCCTTTATCAGGATATACTCTTCTTTTAACTTCTTATGCCCTCGATTTTTAAGAAAATATGCTTTAAAAGCTATGCAAATGAGCCTGAGGGGCTCCAGGCTCCATTAACTCCTCCTTGAGCGTGGAGCCCCACAGGGTCATTTTGAAGTATTTTTTTCGTAAAAACAAAGGCATAAAAAGATAATAGAAGAATGGATCCTGACAAAGGGGGCACACACCAGCATGTAAGTATACTTGGTTTATAATCCATAATCCTGAGGGTAGGTGTCCTTTAACATCAAGCATGACTTAAACTTAGTAGCATGATGCAGGATAGTAGTCAAACCAGTACATTTCAAAACTTGCAGTTTTACCTTCAATGCATGGGGGAAAAAAACACATTTATTTATTATTACTTTACTGATCTGTTATGTTAATAATGATGATAAAATGAAACAATATATATGTAACATTTGTATCAGCCTCACTCTCTGCCCATGAGATGCGGTTGAGGAGGCATTGAATACTGTAGTGTGAACACAGGATTGGACTTGCTAAATTGTTTGGATTAATTTGCACCAACTTGCCCCTGGTTCATCTATAGTTAAAGGGGTATTCTCATCTGGGCATTCACATTAAGCTTCAAAAATCTGCCATATATAAACATTTCTTCAATTAGATGTTATTAAAAAAATGTTCCTGTGTGAAGATAATTTCTCATAAATGTAGTCATGTTGTCCCTTAGTAACAAGACTGTGTCCCTGGATACGGCCCCCTCTGCTGGAGGGATTGCACAAGGAAACAAACCGTTTCTGAATATTAAATGTCCGAGGGGTTACTGCATAACCCACAGCCGTCCTGTGGTAATGATCGCTGTATCCATGTGGTCAGGCACGGCTCAATAGTGCATATCTGGCCACTGTTGCCAAAATGTGAGGTGGCCGTATCCGAGGAAGCTATCTCGTTTCTAAGGGACAGAATGACTACATTTATGAGAAATTATCTTCACACAGGAACATTCTTTTTAGTAACATCCAATTGAAGAAATGTTTACATATGACAAATGAATTTAATTAGATGTGAATGCCCAGATGGGAATACCCCTTTAATGATTGACAGCTTCACACTCTACTCCCATAACTCTCTTGCTCTCTGTATTGTGTGAATCTCTGAGATCTGGCCTAATCACTAATTGGGACCAGGGCTCTGATATCACATAAGAATTCTGCCCACCTTTGCTAAAGTGCTGGCTAAAGAAATTCTTAGTTAGCTCCATACTACTCTTGTGCTTCTGAACTCTGTCTCCTGGTAACCTGAATTTTGGGTTGTGTTTAGACTATTCTACTGTCATACGATTTGTACTGCGTTTGCCCCCTTTGTTGTGACCTGGTCTGGCAACTTTACTTATCTGTTTGTACTGTCTTTTCCTCTATGTTTTACACTTTGGGGTAGAAAGGGATTGTTGACCAGTTGTGGACTAGGGTTTGTGAGGCAATTGAGATGGATTTCTGGTGGGAAAAGCAATAGGGCCCATTGTCTTTGTCTCCTTTTCTTGTCTTTTCCCATAGTGTGCATTAATATATGTATATATAGAGAAAAAAAATCCTGACCATCTAGTCCTGTCTATTTTCCCTACTGCAAATGTCCTTATCTCAGATAATAGAACAAGCATGGATATTCCCATCAGAACAACAAATGTAAGGAGAGAAGAGAAAACAATAATAGCAGTAAATATTGTAGAAAATAGGGAGTGAGATTTTTTTATTGTCCTTTATCTGGTCCATAGCGGGAATGACCCACCAGGTCTGAGGAGTCATAAAAATAAAATAAATTCACATGACACTTTCATCCATGTTTATGTTTCAAAATGTCAAAATGTTTTTATTACATTTATGAATTTTATAGAGATACAAAGTAACAATATCAATCAAGAGCATTTTAAAACAATCCTCTCATATACTCAAATACTTGGGTTTTTGGTGAGAATGACCCAATCATACTAGATTTTACACAGATATTATAATGCACAACAATGGAAAGAGGGGGAGGGGGGGGGGGGGTTGTAGAAACAAGGGAAAGCAGGGAGGGAAGAGGACCCTAAAGTGGAAGGGAAAAGTCCTTCTCCGCACTTTTAAATGATTTTAAATGATCTTTTAATGCAGGTACTTTCAAATCTTCAATTGTGTGGTCAGGGCTACAGTAGTGTTTTGTTAGATGTGTCCTCTAAACAAGCAGTACAGTATTTCGTGGTTTTACCTTGGTTTTTTACTGTTGATGGAGATTCCCTAGTCTGCAGTCAGTTTGGAGCTCACATGACTGTAGTGAACAGTCTAGTGAACCTTCTGTTCTTTACCTTTAAGGATATATGGACTTTGCTATTACCAACTAAAGGCACCTCCAGAAGAGGTGTCAGGATGTGATAGGAAAGAGAGCAAGAATGGAGACTGGTAAGGGAAATGGCCAGTAGTAAAACATGAAAAACATGGGGTACTAGGGAACATTTACTAGGGCAACGAAAATAACCAAGATTAAGGAAAAATATCATGGTTTAGAGTAAAATCAGAAGCACAAGAATGAGGTCCAGGATGAGGTCCAGGCTAAGTTTCCATTTAAAGGGGGGACCCTATAAAAAGGACCCTTGTTCTTGTGATCAATGGGGATCCTAGCAACACATGTCCCCAGTCCTCTAAATAGGCAATTAAACTGTATAAATAAGGTATATAGTAAGTTAAAAGTTAAAGCATGTAAAGGTAAACTCACAATGTAGAAGTCAAATTATTTGCTTCAGCTTTTTTCCTGCGTCTTCTATGTTTTTTTATATGAAGCTGCTCTCCTTACAGTTTTCTATCTCTCTGTTTCTAGTTGGCTTTCTGCTCTCGCACAGCGCACTTAACACATACCAGGCAAGCTTAGAACTATGGAAATTGGCACTTCAAGGTTCCCACTGTGTCACACTGATCCGGGATGATGTCCTGCTGATACACCGTGTAACTGAGGAATTCTTCGGCAGCATTAAAGGGTATGTATATATTAATAATATGCAAGCTACAGCTTTTCATGGTGTGGTTGACAGAAACCAGTTTTTCATTTTTTGCTCTTAAAGTTATTTTTACAAGACATGCTATTTTGTGGGGCGAACTCTGTAAGTCGTGATCACATTGCCTAAACATAGGCTTGGGACAAACAATTACAAGATCAAAGATGTATTCATGTGGAGGTACAAAATCTCCATTCTGGTAATAAGTGGAGTTATGTATCTGCATGATGTATTGGGGATGAAACCTCAAATGCAGCAAGACACAACTAGGAGGTTTTGGCCTCTTAGTAAGTGTGGTGTAAGACCTGTGCAGCGGAAAGAAATCTATGTTAGTTCTCAACTATAACATGTGCTGGTATTCTGGATCAGGCTGTAGTAAATCCCCTGCCTCCCCATGACCACAGTTGAAAAAAGTGCAAAAACCCCCATTGAGGGCCAGGAATTGCAACTTTTTCAGGCCTCGTATGTGAGAAAAATGACATACAAGGTATTATTAATATCCCCACTGTCTTGTGACAGCCCTGCAGTTGTGCACTCTATATTCTGTGCAAATGTACACTCACTCAACTTTATTATACCTTCAATTTAAGTTCACCCAGAATAATGGAAAGTGGAATGTATTTGACTTTCTTCATTAACCTTAATGTCCTGATCATTCTTTTATATTGAGAAAAAAAAATGATAAAACATTTTATATTCTGTCCAGAGAGCTAATCTTGGTCATAACAGCAGGAGGGATAGATCATATAGACCAGGGGTTTAAAACAAATTTTCTGTGGCAGGCCACATCAGCCCAGTGGTTGTTCTTAAAGGGGCAATTGTCGTCTTTGTTGTGTATAAATGTAGCTACATGTTAAGAAGTTAAACAAATACAATAGACAAATCACAGTGTATGTTCCCAATTAGCCATGTCACGGTGCCTGTTTCCAATTAGCCGTGTCACAGTGCCTGTTCCCCAGTAGCCCAGTCACAGTACCTGCTCCATAGTAGCCCAGTCACAGTACCAGCTGGAGTCTGCAAATTGTAATATTTTTTCACAATACACTCATTTGGGTTGAAAATTAAACATTTGTAATGGATAAAATGAAAAAAGGCTCCACAAAGTTTGATACGCAATTTCTCCCGAGTACACCGATACCCTATATGTGGTGGTAACCTGCTGTTTGGGCGCACGGCCGGGCATAGAAGGGAAGGAGGCGCCATTCAAATCAGATTTGCTATGTCACATTGTACAGGCTATAATTTTTTTCTTTTTTTTATTGAGGACTAGAGATGAGCGAACATGCTCGTCCGAGCTTGATGCTCGGTCGAGCATTAGGGTACTCGAAACTGCTCGTTACTCGGACGAATACTTCGCCCGCTCGAGAAAATGGCAGCTCCCGCCGTTTTGCTTTTTGGCGGCCAGAAACAGAGCCAATCACAAGCCAGGAGACTCTGCACTCCACCCAGCATGACGTGGTACCCTTACACGTCGATAGCAGTGGTTGGCTGGCCAGATCAGGTGACCCTGGGATAGACTAGCCGCTGGCCGCGCTGCTCGGATCATTCTGTCTCTGGATGCCGCTAGGGAGAGAGCTGCTGCTGGTCAGGGAAAGCGCTGGAGGGCCACCTACCTGCTCCTCTGGTTTGAACAATTTTTGGGACTGCCACATACAGGCACTCAATCTATTCCATTTTACTGGAGGGCCACCTACCTGCTCCTCTGGTTTGAAGAATTTTTGGGACTGCCACATACAGGCACTCAATCTATTCCATTTTACTGCAGGGCCACCTACCTGCTCCTCTGGTTTGAAAATTTTTTGGGACTGCCACATACAGGCACTATCCAAATTAAATTGTCTCCATAGCAGCCTCCACACGTTGTCTCCATTGCTACCTCCAAAAGTCGTCCATATAGCTGCCTCCATACATCGTCCCTTTATCAAACGAGGTGTGTCAGGCAGAAATTTGGGTTGTTTTCATGGATTCCACATCAAAGTTGTTAACTTTGTCGCCACCCTGCTGTGTTATCCACAAAATATACTGGCAAACTTTTACCATTTAGGGATATTATTTCAGCGCTTCTTGCGCATCTGTTTACATTCCCCTCACCCGGCATATCCTAAACTTATAAGAACGCTACTACACTTGATCTTATACAAAAGGTTCTTAGAAGTGCTGTTTGGGGAGTAGCCTAGAGACAGGGGCTTGGATTGGCGAAAGCTCGCCTGGCAGCGGAGCGCCAGCTCCATGCGCATCATGCGCTTCTTGCGCATCTGTTTACATTCCCCTCACCCGCCATATCCCAAACTTATAAGAACGCTACTACACTTAACTTGGTGCAGGCTGGGACCGAGTCTGACCCTGGGGCTGGTCATATACTGCCGACGCAGAGAATTGCGGGGCCTACCTCGGTCCAGGTCTCAAAGGCCTACTATACCTCCTCCCACGCCTCCTCCACCTCCTCCTCCTCCGAATTACCATCCGTGGGCATGGCGAAATGGCTATTTTTTGACAGGGCATGCTCTTGATATACTTCATGCATGAATTTTTTGGAGGGCCACCTACCCGGTCCTTGTTTGAACACATGTTTTGTGACGTGGCACACAGGCACTCAATTATCCATTTTACTGGAGGCGCACCTACCCGTCTCTGGTTTTGAAGCAATTTTTGGATGGCCACATACAGGCACTCATCTATTCCATTACGGGAGGGCCACACCTGCTCCTTGGTTTGAAGACTTTTTGGGACTGCCACATTACAGGCCACTCAATCTATCCATTTACTGGAGGCCACCACTGCTCCTATGGTTGTTCAAATTTTGGGACTGCACACATACAGGCACTCAATCATTCCATTTTATGGAGAGGCCACCTAAATGCTCCCTGGTTTGAAAATTTTTGGGACTGCCACATACAGGCACTCAATCTATTCCATTTTTACTGGAGGGCTCCACCTACCTGCTCCTTGGATTTGAAAAAAATTTTTGGGCTGCCAATACAGGCACTCAAGCTATTCTCGAATAACGAGTACCCGAGCATTTTAGTGTTCGCTCATCTCTAATGCAGACTATACATTGCACTGAGCTGACCGATGCTTATAGCATTGAGGGAAATAATGACAAATGAAATGTAAATCAGAGGAAAATTGGAAGATCTCTGATTTTCCGTCCGGCTCCAGCGCAAATCCTGTAAATGACAGCAACCATGGCGCTGCTTAACTGGATTTTGGTACTTATTGCTGCTTGTGGAATCACAAATATACTGGCAAATTTTAATCAGGTACCGATATATTGGAGCCGCTGCTCACCTCCTTTGGTCCTCTCTCTGCCACCCATGGTTGGAAAGCCTGAGTCCATTTAGGTATGTCGCCATGACACTCTCTAGCCTGCTGCCGCTGCCTCTGCATGCCGTCCCCTATAGTGTCAGGGTCATTATTGCATGTTTTAGATGCTATCTAGCTTCATTCTGTCACTCTGTCATGGCCATGCTGTTGCCATAATTTTGGCATAATGGGTCGTTAAGCAGCCTCAGAGGCATCCATGCATGCTGCCCCTGCTGTTTCCTGTCCATTTCCGTGGTGTTTCCATCCTTTTCTGAGGTTCCCAGGTGTTTGGCCAAGCTTCCCTGTGCAGAGCCTTGGTCCCCTTGAAAAATGCTCGAGTCTCCCATTGACTTCAATGGGGTGTCGTATTCGACGAGCACTCGAGCATCGGGAAAAGTTCGTCTCGAATAACGAGTACCCGAGCATTTTAGTGTTCGCATCCATCTCTAATCTATGCATAGTCACAGTGCCTGCTCTCCTATAGCCGAGTCACAGTGCCTGCTCTCTTATAGCCGGGTCACAGTGCCTGCTCCCCAGTAGCCGAGTCACACTGTCTGATCCATCGTAGCCCACTCACAGAACTTGCTCCCCAGTATCCAAGTCACAGTGCCTGTTCCCCAATAGCTGAGTCACAGTGCCTGTTCCAGCATCATCGGTGTGCTCTAGGCCACAGCCGCAGGATTTGCCGTCGCTAAGCGACAAGAGGACGGTGCTGCAAACATGCGGAGCTAGGCCGATAAAGGCCACACACCGCCCAAGAGCTATACAGGGCATTCCCATCAAAGACTTGTTAAACTTTGTCGCCACCCTGCGTAAACCACAAAATATACTTGCATCCAAGGAATTTTTCAGTCTTCCATTGTGCCTCCAACAACTTGGCACTATTATAAAAAGGGTTGGAGTTCCAGGACAGGGGCGATTCGCTCTGCCAGCGGCCATGGATGGCTCTTGCCTATGTACATTCCCCTCACGGCATATCTCTAAAATTTTAAAAGAACGCTACGACACTTGATCTTATACATCAAAGTGCTGTTTGGGGGAGTAGCCTAGAGAAGGGGCTTGGAATTGCGAAAGCTGTCTGGCAGCGGAGCGCCAGAGCTCCATGCCAAGATCCAAAAACAACAAGTTCTAACTGCAGCACCCTTTAATCTACTACTAGTTCATGCCTCCATAATGGTACCCTTATCAAACGAGCTGGTCAGGCAGAATTTTGGGTGTGTTTTCATGGCTTCCATGTTAACTTTGTCGCCACCACTGCTGATGGTGAAATCACAAAATATACTGGCCAACTTTTATCTGTACCGATATATATTTGAGCGCTTCTTGTCTCACCTCCTTTGGTTTCTCTGACACCCATTGGTGTGAAGCCTGAGTCCATTTAGGGTTTATGTCGCCATGACACTCTCTAGCCTGCTGCGACTGCCTCTGCTGCCGTCCCTATGAGTGTCAGGGTAATTATGCTGTTTAGATCGTCTAGCGCCTTCTGTCCACTGTCATGGCCATGCTGTTGCCCTAATTTGGCATAATGGTGCGTTTAAGCAGCCTCAGAGGATCCATGCATGCTGCCCGTGCTGTTTCTGTCCATTTCCGTGGTGTTTCCATCATTTTCTGAGGTTCCCAGGTGTTTGGCCAAGCTTCCGTGTGCAGAGCCTTGGTCCTTGAAAAATGCTCGAAGTCTCCATTGACTTCAATGGGGTTCGTTATCCGAGACGAGCACCGGCCACGGGAGAAAAGTTCGTCTCGAATAACAGTCGACGAGCATTTTGTGCTCGCTGTCATCTCCTAAAACAGGGATCATTGTCAGGGGTTTTGGAGGCAGGACCCTCCGACCACCGGGAGGAGGACACAGAATCTAAGTGGCACCTGTGGCTTCACCATTGGGACAGCCGGCAACGCGGGATGGTCTTGGTCTTTTTGTGGCAGGTTGTTCCATAGGTGCACATTAGCCCGCGGCGGCCCACAGCCAAGGGCTACAGAAGTTACCGATATGTAGTCAAGCTGTGTTCCGAAAGCAGGCTGTTATCAGGCAGGGCAGCAGGAAATGCAAGGGTTCAAGTCACAAACTCTTGGGGTCAAAGCATTGGACAAATGTCACGCCCACAGAACAGGAACAGGAACGGGTACGAGAACGGGCGAAGAAGACAGGAACAATGAAAGGAGGGAAGCTTTCTCTTCTCACTATGAAGTCACAGATCCAGCAGGGAATCATGGGAACAGCCAGCCTTTTAAGGAGGAAGTGAATGCCTGTGACGTGCCAGCGCCAATTAGAGTGCACTGGCACCCTTGTAATCTTCGAGTCTTCGGGGAGAGTGGCACGGGTGTGGACCGCCGATAAGGTTGAAGGGATCGGTCGGTGGAACTGTTATGGGGGGGGGCACCTGTGACAGACATAATGCATTAACCCAATAAAAATTTAATTGCTCAAAAAGTGGAGAAAGTAAAGTTAGCAAAATGAGAATTGTTAGAGAAATACCTCCATCTCATACAGAGACTGTTGGCCATGTTGCAATCGGTCAAATTTAATCCATATTATAAAATTGTGTGTTATGCATTGGAAATAGACGGAAGTAGGAAAGGTTAGAAAAGTAAGCCCTAAAGCCAGACCTACCTCCAGCGTCCCTAACTATTTTCTCCAGCCCTTGATCCCGAACAAATGGTAAATGGCAAATGAGTACAACAATACCCTCCGGCACCTAAGTGCGAAAAACACAAGACACAGACAGAACTATCACAGAAAGAATAGACTATACAGATACAACGGCAAAACAAGAGGACACTGCAATAGAGATGCCCAAAATACAAAACAAACAGAAAACAGGCAAGGGGTCAGCTTAATCCACAAAATACAGAGTTTTAAAAACACTACGCAAAGCTCTAAAATAAAGGACTGTAGAACAATCACCAGGCAAACAGGGCCAGACAAACCTTCTGTGAGAGTTACTAGAAAGGCCAGATATTGAAATCGCAAGTTGTCAACTGTCTGGGGACAACAATGGGGGTCACTACTAAGGGCCGAATCGCTCTGTTACCGGTTGGCCGAATTGCCCCAGGTTTGGCTAATTATGATCAGATCGTGGCGGATTGGCGGATGCATTGCAACGGAAATTGGGGGGGGATGCCTTTCGGAAAACGCCGAAGGATCGGAAAAGAAACAAACGTGGATATTTTAAAAAAAATGCCTGTACACGCACGACACTTACCTGCACCAGTGGAGTAGGACTGGTGAAGCTCCGGCGGACCCGGCCAGCGGAAGCGAGACACCTGGTGGACATCGGGGCGCTCTACATTAGTGAATCGCCGGAAGAACGCGCAATCCTCTACAGCGAACGCGTTCTGCATGCTGCTGATCGCGACCCAGGCATCTCCAAACCTGCCGGATAGTTAAAGATTGGCCAATGTATAGCGATTTACATGTCCATGATAATTGAAAAACTTGTTTTTGTACTTTAAAAAGTTAACTGAAAATATGAAATGTAGATATTGCAAAAAATATAATATTAAAGAGGGCCTAAAATGGTTTACCTTACAAAAAGGGATTGCAATATTTTTTAGAAATTAGACAACCACATGTATAAATATATTTGTGTAAAAAACTTATCTTATGTTTTCCACTTTCAAGGTTCCAAAAGACCTAATATTTGTGTGGGATGAATAATGCGAGAAACAGCTTGCCGTGACTACATTTAGGGTAAGTTTTCCATTCACAGTCACTAAATACTTGCAAAGCAAAAGTATAGATGTCTCAAATCTTCTATGTTCCACTAACATCAGTTGACCATGGCACACCACTTTACATTATTGATAGAGAGACAGGCAAGTCCCGGAAGTTACGTACAAGATAGGGTCTGTAGTTTGTTTTAAGTTTGAATTTGTATGCAAGTCGGAAACCCCAGCAAGAACTTCTGTGGCTTCTGTGACAATTGGATTTTTAAAAATCTTGGGGTTGTCATAAGAACAAGGATTAACCAATAAAGATTCAAAAAGCTACCTGTGATAATGTTTAGCTGTGATTGTAGCCTAGGCAAAGTTACAATAATTACCCAATATCCAGAGGTCCGTTATGTTGTAGCTAGGGGTGTCTGTAAGGCGGGTGTTCTAAGTAGGGGACCTCGATACTGTAAGAGGAAATATAAAAAAGCTTTGAATGAGAGAAAAAAGATGTATGGTATCCTCGTAGTAATAACGTTCTATATTTTTTCTTTTTGCTACAAAAATTTCCATTCACAAGAAGGAGGAAATGAATTGAAATAAAAAATAAAATGTGTATAACAACTTTTCTCCATTGAAAGTAGACACTAAGACACATTAGTTCAAAAAATATACCAGATAAACTCCCCCATGGAAACCATCGAACTAACAACTAGAAGCAAACATACATCAACATCAAATATTAACCACTTTTCACCTTCCTGACACGGGACATTTTTTTCAAATACTGCCTGTGTCACGATGTATAATGATTATAAATGGAAACGCTTTAACATATCCAAGTGATTTAAACTGTTTTCTCGTGAAACTTTGTATCATTTAGTTGAAAAAATTTTGGTGGTAGCGTTTTGCATTTATTGATGAGGGGGAAATCAGATATTGGTGAAAATTTGGAAACAATTCTTGATTTTGAATTTCAAAATGTTCGACTTTTTCCATACATAAGTATAACTGCAAAAAAACCTATTAACTAACATTCACCGATGTCTAGTTATGTGTATATATATATTGGTTTTTTTTGTGATTTGGTGTTTTTTTTTTCACTTATTTCATGTGTATTAGGGAAATATTTGTGTTTAGGGGACTGTAACTTTATTTAATTAATCTTTTTATAAAAAAATGATTTTATTCAGGAGTTGTAACTTTTTTTATAACTTTTACGGTTAGCTTGAACAAGCGATCCTCTGATCGCTTGTTCAAGCTCTCTTCACATTACACAGTGTAAACAGATGTATTTACACTGGTTGTAATGTAAAACCATGCGCATGATGGGACACCACGGAGGAGATCGCGGCAGCCACTGGCAATGGCAGTACCGGATACGTCCGAAGTTCTTGTCAATGCCCCTTGCCTCACGACCGCGGGTGTTTTGTGTTTAGAAGCAGGTGAAGCCAAAATATAGAGGCAGACACCGGCATGCTTATGGCGCCGGCTCCGTTCCAGATTGCGCTGCCAGAAGCATGACGTAATAGTACTGGATTTTGCGGGGAAGGAACCTCGCTGCGATGCTGTAGTACTTTTACGTAAAATGTGGGAAGGGCGTTAAAAGGTGTACCATTAAAGGAAACACTAGTTTGAAAAGACACAAAGACACTAGAAATAATCCCCTCGCTCTTCATCTTGATCCTGGATCGTTGTCGAGTTTTTAGATAAGCTTTGACAAACATGGGATGTCACCTAGGAAAATACTGACTTACTATCAGCGAATACGATAACAGCCATCCTGAGACAGGGTCAGGACCCAAGGGAGCATACGGTTTGACAAGTATGTCTCAGTGCCTCCGGAACTGTAATTATGCCCCCTCACCTCCCTACACATGCTGTGACAATGGGAAAAGCGAGGTGACGTCAGGCTAGAGACTGAATTCACATCCCTCGCGTTGAGCCAGGGAGGTACGGAAAGCGTGATTAACCAATTAGCTAGGTCCCGTAGCATTAGTAAGAAGATGGGGACAATAACGTGAAGACAGTGTAAAATATCACGCCCCAACCCCACATTTTGTAAATCTCACCTTCCTCGAGCCAGCAACAGAAGAGGGGGGTGATGAGAGGTGATGAATACATTAAGAGCCTGGAACGCTGGACATCTTGTCCCCGCTCTCCAGCCTGCTTATATAAGTTTATTTTCTAGGTGATCCAAGGCAAGGTATGTTAAGATGATAGGAAGAACACGCTGTGATCAAGATGAAGAATGCGGAGGTAAGTAATGTGTGGTGACCTGAGGTTCGACTGCCGCACAGCAGCCGCAGCTAAGCCAACCATTACGGGAGCAGCATTCATAGCACCAGTCTCTGCCTATCGATGACGTAGCCGTGAGCACAGAATTAGTATGTCATATGGTTGTCCATATCTTCATTATATACTTTCTCATCTGAGATCTGAATGAAGGGTAAGATGCCAGACCACCAAATGCGGAATTAAAAATTCTCTGGTATTGCTATTATCTTTCATCCAAAATGAAACAATATGCCAAGTTTCCCTGGAAGATTCCAATACGTGGATCGAGCTTTCTTCTTCTTCCACTTTCGTTGTCTCAGCTTTTCTATCCAGAGTGGTTCTCAACCTGTCGGTTCGCCACCACCAGGGGCCGCGCTCTTCAATCAAAAACCGAAACCGGGGGTCGCATAAAGCTATCGGCAAGCCGCAATTTTAGTGTGCGTTTATACTGCGAATACGGCATGCGTTTGGGATGTCACCCGCCCACCGAAGAGATTGTTCGGCCCGGGGGTAACAAAGCATTGTGAGACAGGTTGAGCACCACTGCTCTATATCACTATTGAAGGATATAAATACCTGTGACAAGGATCTGATACAATAATAATCCAAAGACTCATAACCACTGTGGCGGCACATGTATCATATTCAGTAGGAGCACAAAATTGTCTTCATTTTGCGAAATATTCTCGTTTTGCGAGAATCTTTTTGACGATTTTGTTGGCATTCTTCAAGTGCACCTCCGTCTGCAACTTTTGCACGTGTGGCATATGTATCTTAACTTTCCAGAGATCCGTCGATATTGTTCACCTTTTTTGAAGACTTTATTCCGACTTTTAGCGTGTGAAATCTGGCAAACATGGCCAGGGCAGGTGAACAGGTGCAAAGACAGTTTTTTTTTTTCCACACTGGATCTGATTTAAGATGTAAATTGTACCTTAGTTCACATGCTTTGCCACAGTTGTACCCTCTATTGTCTACATTTTGGCAGTATTTTTTAATTGTGTGGTACTTCTAAGGGTGGGTCACACGTAGCGGTTTTTAATTGCGTTTCTAATGCATTTGCGAACTAGTTACAAACGGTCAGGAGAGGCAGGTGAATTGCATAATTAGCATTATCCTGTTAACATAATTGGTTCTACCAACTAATTGCCAGTGTAACATGCTTGTGTACAGGACATGTGTTAAATTGCGTTTGTTTATAGTGGCGTTTTGTAAAATTAATGTTTTTTTTTATTTTGTTTATTTTATTTTTTTTACTTTTCATCACAATATCATAAGTACATGCATCATTACATGACCTTTTGTCTCTATGTTATAAACCGGCTCCCGTAACAGTGAGAGCCCCAACCATGTTGCAAAACAGCGATTCTACACAACTCAGTATACCTATTTTCTCTACCCAGCCCCCAGCCCCCCCCACCATGTCCGATGCCTATTCCATTTTACTGGAGGGCCACCTACCTGCTCCTCTGGTTTGAAGAATTTTTGGGACTGCCACATACAGGCACTATCCAAATTAAATTGTCTCCATAGCAGCCTCCACACGTTGTCTCCATTGCTACCTCCAAAAGTCGTCCATATAGCTGCCTCCATACATCGTCCCTTTATCAAACGAGGTGTGTCAGGCAGAAATTTGGGTTGTTTTCATGGATTCCACATCAAAGTTGTTAACTTTGTCGCCACCCTGCTGTGTTATCCACAAAATATACTGGCAAACTTTTACCATTTAGGGATATTATTTCAGCGCTTCTTGCGCATCTGTTTACATTCCCCTCACCCGGCATATCCTAAACTTATAAGAACGCTACTACACTTGATCTTATACAAAAGGTTCTTAGAAGTGCTGTTTGGGGAGTAGCCTAGAGACAGGGGCTTGGATTGGCGAAAGCTCGCCTGGCAGCGGAACGCCAGCTCCATGCGCATCATGCGCTTCTTGCGCATCTGTTTACATTCCCCTAACCCGCCATATCCCAAACTTATAAGAACGCTACTACACTTAACTTGGTGCAGGCTGGGACCGAGTCTGACCCTGGGGCTGGTCATATACTGCCGACGCAGAGAATTGCGGGGCCTACCTCGGTCCAGGTCTCAAAGGCCTACTATACCTCCTCCCACCCCTCCTCCACCTCCTCCTCCTCCGAATTACCATCCGTGGGCATGGCGCCATCAGTCGGTAGCTCTAGGCACAGCAGCAGTGCCGTCGCTAAGCGACAGCAGGCGGTGCTGAAACTGCTGAGCCTAGGCGATAAAAGGCACACCGCCCAAGAGCTATTACAGGGCATTCCACATCAAAGTTGTTAACTTTGTCGCCACCCTGCTGTGTAATCCACAAAATATACTTGCAAACTTTTACCATTTAGGGATATTATTTCAGCGCTTCTTGCGCATCTGTTTACATTCCCCTCACCCGCCATATCCTAAACTTATAAGAACGCTACTACACTTGATCTTATACAAAAGTGCTGTTTGGGGAGTAGCCTAGAGACAGGGGCTTGGATTTGCGAAAGCTCGCCTGGCAGCGGAGCGCCAGCTCCATGCGCATCATGCGCTTCTTGCGCATCTGTTTACATTCCCCTCACCCGGCATATCCTAAACTTATAAGAACGCTACTACACTTGATCTTATACAAAAGTGCTGTTTGGGGAGTAGCCTAGAGACAGGGGCTTGGATTGGCGAAAGCTCGTCTGGCAGCGGAGCGCCAGCTCCATGCCAAGATCCAACTAACATAGTTAGTCACAGTGCCTGCTCTCCTATAGCCGAGTCACAGTGCCTGCTCTCTTATAGCCGGGTCACAGTGCCTGCTCCCCAGTAGCCGAGTCACACTGTCTGATCCATCGTAGCCCACTCACAGAACTTGCTCCCCAGTATCCAAGTCACAGTGCCTGTTCCCCAATAGCTGAGTCACAGTGCCTGTTCCATGTTATCATAGGACTTTATTCATAGATACATAAACTGATACAATATAAATTGATTATACACAATTCTGTTTGTTATGTGATATTTTTGTCTCTTTTGATTAGGTACGGAAAGCGTGTAGGGGATGTAAAGGAATGCAAAGAACATTTCATGACACAGAGGTTAGTCTCCCTTGTAAAAGATACTTTTAAAACAGGTCATTATTCATAGTCTAAAAATGATTAAAGGCAAATAGTGATATAGAGAATAGTATAAAGTATAGTAAAGTAATTCTTCAACATAGTGGAAAACTCAGCTTCGGTTAAGGAGTTGACAAAAAGGCTTGGCAAGGCGCGAAAGTCGAAGGTACAGCTCTTCCTTCACTTTGAAGTCTATTGTTCTTGTGGGTATTACTGTAGAAATGCTATACATATTTATGTGACTAAAAAAAAGAATTATCTCCAAAGTGGCCAGTTTCATCGCGCCAGACGTATGTATCTCAGATCGGCAGTGAGGGAACTGGAGACAATCCTAGCTGATGAACCAGGCCTTTTAGGGCCAAAGGTAAAGATTCAGGAGCTCATATTATAAAGACTATTACGTAGAACTTGTAATAATTTTGCATAATTATTTCTTTCAGGCTTTGTATGCATTTATGGCTTTATCCTTTTGTCGTGATGAGATAAACTGGCTGGTACGTCATGCGGAGAATGTCACCAAAACCAAGACCCCAGAAGACTACATAGATGTGTAAGTAAACTACAAACCTTTCTGTATATTTATCAAATATTTCAGAGATCATCTAAAATGTTTTTGGCTCAGAATCTTAAAAATAATTTATAAAGTCGGTTTAATCTGGATGACAGTGGTTTTGGGTCATGCCATGAGCAGAAAGGATGTTCTAGGATGTCAGAATAACTGCAGTTCTCCACACCTTTATACTGGGGTTTCAGGAAGCTTACCAGGACTTTTTTGATGGCTCATCTTTAGAATAGGCCATCAATATGGGGTCAGCGGTCCCTGTAATGGTCAACTATTTAGGTATGGGCTCAAGCCCAGCACTATAAATTGTATGAAGGTGGAGTCAGATGTCTCTTCCACCAACCAGACCTTAATTGCCTATCTATATTGATGGCTTATTCTAAAAATAGATAATAAAAAACTAATAAATATATCCCAAACTCTAGAACTATAATCTCTTTTGTATGTTTTCATACTAGACATGTGGCAGAGTTAATGTTTCTAATTGAAGAAATCCGGGTATTGCTAAGAAAGAACCTGCCCATCATTCAGCGTTATCATCTACAGTATCTGTCGAAATTTGATGCTTTGGTTCTCAGTGATATTATACAGGTAACTTATATGGAATATATTTTGATAAATAATGATAATGTTGTCAGCTTTAGTTAAAATGCACTTTAATTCTACACTATGGGTAGATTAATTATAGCCTGGAGGCCATATGCAGCCTGTCCCCAGAAGTGCTCTGAATCTAAATTCCCTATGACTACGTTTTTGTATTATTGGAGGAAACCCATGCAGACACGTATAGCAGCTAACTTCATACTTAAGACCCTAGCACCAAAAAACAACAGTGCCCAGGGTACAGTTAGTTATAATACCACCTACAAAATTGGGTACTTGAGTGGAAAATTTCCATAAATATTTTTTCATATACCTATTTCAATACATATTTTGCATCCTCTGACAGTATTCCATACATACATACAGCTGCATTAAAGGGTCATTCTCATATTTAATATTTATGACATATCTTGTGGATATTAAACAAAATAAATCTTTATCCTATACCCTAGAATACAAGGATAAAGTTCCACAAGCCACTATCAACCTGTTCTCCAGGGCAGCGGTATCCTTCTATATTCGGGGAGATTTAGCATTAAGAATTTAGAGAGTTTCATACAAATGACCTGCAAGGAGTCACAAGGCTGCAGAAGAGTCATACAGGCCGGATCCATACTGGCTTGACCCATAGGACGAATACATTATCTTTCAACAGCTGCCAGCCATAATTGTGATTAATTTTCTAGACTATGGGACATGAAGCCAGTAGGGACATCCTAGCATGGCGTTTCTCTGACCACATCACTGTTATAGTATAGTATTTGTATATAGCAGTTCAATCTTTCTCTGCATTATACAAAATCTCCCAGAATAAAGCGTTGTGATCTTAACTCTGTCCTGGATAACAGGTTGGTGGTGTTTTGTGGGCCTACATCCTCACACCAGGATCCCTTTAAAGGTTGTCTGACTTTGATAAAAACTCTAGAGGTGAGTTGGGGGTATGGGACTGTCAAAAAAATTAAAGCTATACTAACCTCCTCTGGGCACTCCCAGTCTCACGGGGCACTCCAATGTGCCTGCTTGCTTACAGTGGTACGTCACCTCCGCTTTGACTGCTTCTGGCCACCTGGCATGCCCACCTATCCCGTGTCGCATTGCTGGTGCACGGCACTGAGGGACTGCGTCGAGGGAGACTGGGAGTGCTGGAGGTGGTAAGTACAGCTTTATTTTTCTAACAGTCGTCCCCTAGTTCACCTCTACAGTTTTTATCAAAGTCGGACAACCCCTACCTACTGCTACCAAACACTGTCTAAATTTTTGGATGGTATTTTTTTTTTATTAAGCCTTTTATTTGTCAAAATCAGCAACTGTCTAAGTTGTGACCATGATAAGAAACATATTCTAATATTTTTTGAATGTTACTTCTAGAATCTGACTGTCTGCCCAGAAGAGGATTCTGTGATCATGTCATCTTTTGTGAGCACATTGTCTGCCCTAAATATAAAACAAGGTAATACACTTCCTCAAATGTTGTTCCCCTTTGCTCTAGTTTTTTTTAGGAAATGAAGAAGGCAGTTCTATTCCCACAATGGCCGGTAAAGAATCTGCAGAAGTGCAATGTACAGAGCCTCGAATAAGACTGTAAAACATTGTTGCCTTTTTGTTATAATATTACAATAGCACATTTTTTATATTTGTGTATTGGTTGTATTAGAAAGGCTGACGTTATCCTCTGCCTTAACTTCTGCTATAAAGGGATCATTGAAAATTGATGGGGATACTTCTTTCAAATGATTTTTGTAATTTAAAAACATGAAGAGCGCCATTTTTTCCTTGCAGATTTATGGCACAACTTTCCAAGTATTTAAGTTTTCCTCTTTCCACGGGGTATGCCACCACAAGCTGATTGGTGAGGGTCTGACTACAGGGAGATCCACCAATCACAGGAATGGTACCCCCAGCTGTTCGACTAATGGGGGATCCTTTTCTAACTAATAGGTGGAGCGGCAGGATAAGCATGTGTCCTGCCTTTCCATTCACTTGTATAGGAAGGATATAAATGGCTGAGCACAGTGCTTGGCTATCTCTCACCGCTCCCATTGACAGTGATTAGAGTGGCAGGGCCCCATTCTCATGATTGTGGGAGTCCCAGCAGTCGGACCCTGACCAGTGAGCTAGTTTTAACTTAAAGGAAATTACCATTTACCCACATTTACATCAAAATCAAGCATCATAAACCAAGGACACTTACTCATAAATCCAAGCACTGTTACCGTGGTAATATTCTTGCATTTTTTATCAATGGCCTCCCTTCTTCTAAAATCAACTCTTATAATTATGCTAATGAGCCTGAAGGACCCTGTTGGCTGTTTCCAGGACCCCTCTTTGCTGCAGCTTCACAGGCTATTACAGTGAGCTGAGCAGGTCTCTCCTCTCCCAGAACTTGCTGCTAAATAATACAGACAGGTAAAGGAGGGAGAGAGAAAAGGGAGGGTAAGACATGTTCTGCTCATTGTAACAGCCAGTGAATCTTCAGCACCAACTCTACTAACACCACCAAAGCCCTTCTGGCTCATTAGCATAATTTTAAAAGTTGACTTTTGAAGGAAGCAGGCCACGGATAACAAGTATAAGATGATTACCACAGTCTCAGTGCCTGGATCTATGAGTAAGTTTCCCTGCTTTATCATGCTTTATTTTAATGGTAGATTTCCTCTAAATACTTAGGAAACACCCTTTAACTTAACCTAATGAATCCAAAACAATTATTCATATAGCTTTTGGTCGTGATTATACTACAAAATGTGTGGCTTGAACAGTACCTGGCAGGCTCATACAACAGCACAGCAGCAGTGTGCTTGTACATCCATCAGTCCATTAAGATGGGGATATTAAGAACTACACATTCATCATGGAAAGTTCCAGCAGTCAGACCCCCTACAAATCTACAATTCATCTCTTATACTGTAGATAAGAAAAGGATTTCATGATCTTAATGAGCGCCTTTTATAAAGGTCTAACAATTTGCAAGTGCACAGTAACACAAGTGTTAAGCTACATCTCTACCTATAAGATGCTTCACTATATATACAGTAGAGTGGCTGTATATAATCCAGTGACATCTACAGGCCTCAAGGCATAACACAAGCTATATATTGAGTGTTGCTATAGTTGGGGGGGCGGGGGCTTTAAAATGAATGCTGACTATTGAATTATCCATCTGCAGTCTTAACTTCATTTGGATTAGACCATTAGATCATCAATAAGCAAATACATTAATGGGAGACCAATGTATACTGCCAATGTGCAGGCAACCACCTGCAGCGGAGGTTATTGTGCTATTGGGCTATTTAAAGTAGATTATACCCAAACCTCTAAACTAGAAGTTCATGTCTTGTTATTTTTCTTCTCTGCAGTTGAAGACAAGGAGTCGTTTGATTTTAGAGCTTTGAGACTGGACTGGTTCCGACTGCAGGTAATAAATATGAGAAGCGCACCTATGGGCTATGGACAAGCAGGTTAGGTACCTCAAACTAGGCACCAACTAACATGCACAGTAGGGCCATAGTAAAGTTTTATACACATGCAGCGCCTAAAACCAGCAACATAAAGGGATTATCAATGATGTAATTTTTTGCAATGCAAATAGGGGCAAATTTGCCTCACTATCGTGCAGAGTGCGCCTCATGACGGATGGAGCGCAGTCTTCATGAATCTGGAGCACCCTGCGGGCACCCAAAGTGCAAGAACTGAGTGCAGCAGTTTTTTTTGGTGCACTCAGTTTAACGGGCGTGCATCACAATTATGTCAGATTTCCGAAGTATGAGTGATGGCCTGTTTGAATATGCACCGGAACGCTCCTTTAAGTGCACAGTATTGTGTGCATAGTGCAGCCGCGATATGACAATGGCGCAAACACTTCATTAATACATATACTAACAGTTTGCACATGTATTTATGTGTCGTCTATTCCAGAATACCAGAATACTGGCACAGACTGCTTTATGAATGTGGCCCATATTGTACATTTGTATCGTGACAGCCATAGAGTGCAGAAGAGGAAATATAAATAAGACAATGGGGAACCGAACACCGCATTTTCGTCGGGTTTCGCAATTCTTTTCCATTTTGCCCTGAATTGCCCCGGGTTTTTGGCACACGCAATCGGATTGTGTCGACGCCGACTTTCATGCAACACAAATCGGGGGGCGTGGATGTCGGACAAACCGATTGATTCGGACAAACCGCAGAATTTAAAAAGCAAATTGTGTCGCAAGATCAAGCACTCACATGCACCGGGAAGAAGAAGGTGAACTCCGGCGGACCTCAGCGGGGAAGCACCACATGCAGGATCTCGGGCGCATGATCTTAGCGAATCGCAGCAGACCCGTCAGACAACGCACGGCAGGGATCGCGACGGGACGGGTAAGTAAATATACCCCAATGCCTTTTTGAGCATATTTGATGCTGAGCTTTTGAGAATACTACTTCTCTTCGTCAGCCGAATGATATGTATACAGACATCTATTTTACACTAAAAGACTAAAAACGTGAGGCATGACAAGAGATCTCTGGCTCTTACATGCTTGTGGCGTCCAGGTAGGAGGTCATGAAGCAGGCATGTACATTAAGACCACTTTGTAAGGTGCATTAACTTATTCTCTTGCGTATCAGATGACTTGGTGTATAAGGCGACCCCCAACTTTAACAGTTAAAATATATAGTTTGGGAAATACGCGAAGTATAAGACTACCCCCTTCCAACACACATATGGTAAAAAAAAAATCTGATTTCATTTCAATATGGTCATTTTTATGACCATATTACCTCCTGTAAAAATCTGCATTTTGCCATCTTCTGGTGCTAACAACTTGTTCATACTTGTTGTATACAACTGTTTGAGGTGTAATTTTTTTCGAGATGAGCCGACGTTTTCATTGCTACCATTTTGAGGACTGTACAGCACTTTAATCACTTTTTATAAAAAATTTTATATGTTGCAAAATGGCAAAAAAGTGGCATTTAGGACATTTGGGCACTTTCTTCCGTGACAGAGTTATGCATCGGGAATAACCGTTATTATATTTGGTTAGAGCTGACATTTTGGGACATGGCGATACCTAACATGTTTATGATTTTTACTGTTTATTTTTATATCAATTTGAGACAAAGGGGTTATTTTATTTTAATTTTTTTTACTGTTTTTACTTACTATTTTTCAGACCCCTTAGGGTACTTTAACCATAGGTTGCCTGATTGATCCTACCATATGCTGCCATACTATGGCCGTATATGGGGATTTTACTGATCATTTATTACAATGTGCCACTCACACAAAGACCCAAGGCTGTCATGGAGACAGATTGACGCTCCCCCATGACGATCAACGATCAAAGCCAAATGTTTTTGCTGCTGACATTTTGTCTTGGATCTTTGCTCCCCATGAGGTCATCGGTGCTAGCACCGATCGTGGGTGTTAAGGGAGAGTCTTTGTTTCATGGGTGGGTGTTTGCTTCAGGGGTGCCAAATGAATTTCAGGGGTTAAAAAGTCATTTTATACGCCGGAAAATTCTATTCCCATACTCACTGCAGTTACAAAAGATCAAGCGGACATTTTCCAGAAAGTCTTCCAATGTGGAAAAAGGCCAGAGACTTCATTAGTGCTTGAACTTGCACCAATCTGACATTAAAAAAAAGGAAAGATCTCCCAGTGGCCGCACATTTCTCCAGACAGGACCACACTATGGAAGACTCGCAGATTACTATTTTAATCAGACATTTCAAGACACAGAGAATGGGAGTATAAAGCAGAGATGTAACGCCTTACAAAGTGCTCTAAATGTACATGGAGACCACAAGCAGATAAGAGCCAGAGCTCTCTTGTCTCGCCTCACGGGTTTTTGTTGGAAAATAGATGTCTGCATATATCACATTCTGTTGTTTTAAAGTTTTTTCAATATCCTTTGATGATCACTGTGTAGTGTACTTCGTGCATAAAAACACAGTTGTTCGTGGTGCACAGTTTGCCCCTTAAGGAGCTACTCACGGTATAAGACCGGTCCACACAGTCTTTGAAAAAGTCCACAAAATAGAGAAAAGTATTTTCACTATGACCGCAGCTCCAAGGATTCTTCTTCTCCCTCTTATTTTATCTTAAAACTTCGATGAACAGCATCGTTTGTTGAAAATAAAGCTTTATGTGTAGTAGATTAGGAATATGTATAAAAGAAGGGACGATGTTTGAGACGCTAGCAACGCCCCGGAAGAAGCCTTGCCGGCGAAACCCTGGGTCGGGCGGATAGAAAGCTAGCGTCCCGTTATGTGAATTTGTGATATGCGCATTTTTTATGGATTTTTGTGAGTATGATGAATTGGAATAAATTTTAACCTTGTTGGAACGTACCACACCATCTGCCTGCATATTTTCTTCCAGTTACAATACAATTAAAAGAGGAGAATGAGAGTGCGATGGTGCTAGTCTGAATGGTGACATACTTTCAGCAGGAGAAACTGAAGATTGGTGCTGTTCATCGAAGTTTTAAGATAAAATAAGAGCGAGAAGAAGAATCCTTGGAGCTCCGGTCATAGTGAAAATACTTTTCTCTATTTTGTGGACTATTTCATGCATAACATCATGTCAGACAAAGAGGACTAGTATTCTCGAAAGCTCAACATTAAATATACTCAGTTATCCTCAGAAAGGTATCGCCTGATTTCTTCACTCTTTTGCAATGCGCTACTTTCAACGCGCAATAATGCTACTGACCACTAGAGGTCAGTGACATAGAACGTATGAGATTTCATTAGAAGCAGAGATATTGGCAGCCACATCAGGGTTCGCTGTGTTTTGCAGCTATTGTTCTTTTGTTGGATACATTCTGCTTTGTAATAGGAAATATAAATAAACATGGCGCAGCTTTTCATTTAGACAGTCATTGGCATCATCACCACAACTTTCATTAAAATTGATAGCCTGCTGTGTTCCCATAATGGAAATAGATGAAACAAATGATACATTAATACACCTTGGCTTAGTAATTCTGGTCCCCAAAGTTCAGAGACAGGCTGTGACAAGTCAGGTCTGGAGGATGGCTTCCACTTACTTTCATCCTCTTTCCATTGCATTGCGATTACAGATGGTCTGACATTAGGGAATACTACTATTGGGACTAGAATTCCTCTGATTCTTCAGATGAGCACATTTCATAGTAGTTACACTGCAATTTCATAGTGAAGAATGGGATGGTACAATATTACCCATATCTTTGTCTACAAAATAGAATAAAATCTCTGTATAAGACTATATTTACATAGTTAACAACATTCCTAATATCGTATTCATACAGATATAATATATATAATATATATATATATAGATATAATTACCAGGTAGGTATAAACCGTCGTGTGAACATAGCATTATAAGGTTTTATAAGACTAGTGCCCCTTTGCCTTTATTAATCTGTTATAACAGATGTTGGTATAGATTTTTGAGGTAAGTAATAGCTCAGAAGTAGATTTGTTTCTAAACTTCATTCTGCTGCAGGATGTGTAGCACAAAATATAGTAGCTGCAAAAATCATTCAAAGAACATTGTTTAAAGGACATCTAGCACCAGGATTAAGGACTGTAAACCAAGTACATTTCCATTCAGCTATGTTCCCCCTCTATTAGGATCTGTTCTTATTTTAGCTTCTTCTTCCATGTTTTTTTTTTTTTTTAAGTTTTAAAATTTATGCAAATGAGTCCGAGGGGCTCCAGGCTCCATCAATGTTATTGGAGCCAGAAGCCCCTCAGGCTCATTTACATCATTTTTTAGTGAAAACAAGGATAAAGCTAATCCTGCCAGAGGGAGCACACACATGTTTGTCAGTTTACTTGGTTTACAGTCCTTGATCCTGGACACAGAGCTACACAGAGCTACATAGAGCTTGTCAAATCAGTCATGAATAACAATTTGAATATTGTTATCCTATTCATAACACATAGATGGTAAGGGTCTGACCATTGGGACCCGCACCAATCATAATAATGGGGGTTCCTTTCTGCTGCATTAAGTCTTTATGGCAAATCTAAAGATAGCTGAGCAATGTCCTCAGTTATCTCCGGCAATCTGCCTATATTATAATCCACTACTGTGTGCAGAATCAGACCAAATGACAGGTTTGTTTCCATAGTCTGAATATGCTTGTGTGAAGCCGGCCTTACACTGTAAAGAAACCCTTTAATGCATGAGCTGTTAGGGTTGGATTGAGAGAGAATATTTTTTTGATCATTTTGTTACATGTTTCCTGTTTAGGCCTATACCAGTGTTCAAAAGGCCCCTCTATCTCTTCGTGAAAACCCGGACCTGGGTAAAGTGATGAATCTGATCATGTTTCACTCCTGGATGCTGGATTCCGTAGAGGATCTTATTACTGAGACCTCTGATCTATCTATCTTCTGGTTTGTAATATGCTATTTGATTGTCACGTTATTTTAATAACGCTAAACAATGTTATGTAAAAAAAAAAAGCCATAATAATTGGAGATGGAACTATGACCGGGATTGTCCTATATTGGAATTTGCAGAGTCTGTAATTTTTTCCATGCTCAGTAACTTAGTACAGGCAGTCCCCGGGTAACAAGTTCTTTAGGTTTGTTCTTAAGTTGAAATTGTATGCAAGTCAGAACTGGTATATTTGTAGCTCTATACAACGATTTTTTTTTTGTCCCAGTGAAATTGGAGTTTCCAGTTGCTGTCATGGGAACAAACTTAATTACAGACACTTTACAGCTGATCATTCCCGTCTGGGACTAAAGTAAAGCAGCAACAGGGCATCACCAGAGGGCGCAGGGGGCAAAGAGGTCCATCTATAACTAGGAGTTGTTTGTAAGTCAGTTGTTCTTGAAGGGCAACTTTCACCCCAATAATGCAAGATAATCCCCAAACAGTACCTTATAGATTACTGTAATTATTTTTCCAAGATTCCAACTGTCTCCAGCTTTGGCCCAAGAAATGGCATAACTAGGAGAGGCTGGGCCCCATAGCAGACTTCCGCATGCCCCCCCCCCCCCCCTGTCCCTTAAAGAAAATATCGTGATAAAGTATGGCAAGAGAGGACAGGGAAAAAAAGCACTGATAGTGCCACACCTTAGAGGATAGCTTTGGGATTGGGGTGAATATTATGCTCACCGTGTGGTGTTGTGCTATGATAGGCACAACACTATGGAGTAACGTTAGTAAGATAACAACGTCTGGTGCTGCCTCCCAGTGGATAAACTCCTGTGTGGTGTAGCCGCACAACTCAGGGTTTCTTGACAGTGATATTGAAATTGTGATGCAGTGAAGTGGCGCACTCAGAGTTGAATTAACAAGTATATTTAATATAAGTCTAAAAACACAACACGTTTTTGGGTTAGGGAAACCCCTTTATCAAGTGAACAAAGACTATGACGGAGGTTAAATTCCAGTACACCGATCCAAGCAGGAGAGCTTAAAGGGGTTTTCCCATTTCAGCAAATTAATTTTAATTTTTTTATGACCAAAAGTTATACAATTTTTCAATATACTTTCTGTATCAATTCCTAATGGTTTTCCAGATCTCAGCTTGCTGTCATTCTATAGAAAGCTTCTATGTGTACCTTCAGTGGACAGAAATCTGACCATGGTCACACAGGTGCACGGCTCGTTATATAACAGAGAGTAATCAGAGCTGTGTTATATAACGAGCCATGTACCTGTGTGACCATGGTCAGATTCCTGTCCACTGGAAGAAAACATAGAAGCTTAGAAATCTAGAAAGCAGAGATCTAGAAAACTGTGAGGAACTAATTCATAAAGTATCCAATAGTTCTCCTGCCTCCTTGACTGGATTCATGGGAAAAAGAGCTAATAAAGTGTTTTTTGGGCCAAAGCTTCAACAGACAGGAGACACAATGGAACCTTGGAAAAACAGTTACAGTAAGGTACAGTTTTTATAGTGCCTTTCTGTGGTCAGTTTTGGATCAAAGTTTATAGGTTAAGGGTTCTCACATATACAGGTACTGCAGGTTGCTTAAGGAAAACAGTCAGTTCTTGAAAGATGCAGCAAGGAAAAGCATAAGTGGCTCTGGCCAGGGTAAAAGAACATTCCAAAATTCTCACAAAAAGTGGTAAAAAATGTGCAACTAGCATTTTTTAACATTATGTGCCATCTACTAGACACTGAAGATAAATTACTTTCCTCCATGACAGAAGTAATCCCTTTTCTTTGTAGGGGGCAGAAATGCAGAGTTTGCCACTCGTGTGCACCCACTTTCTAGGCAAGTTTATGGAAGTGACCAAAATAAACATGGCTATGGCAGAAAACTGTCTGTTCGCACAGCTGTGGGAAGGGGGTCAGCAGGTCAGCAGTTTTCTGTCTTAATGGGGGAGATTCATTATGGCTTCTCCGCCATTATAAGCCCCATTCAGTGGTCTCAACAAGTCCACGTCATCATGGCTCAGAGCTGTTAGTGTAATGGGTGATTGGTGTATATTTCTCATGGCATTTCTAATACCACTTGTATCTCTTGCATATTTCTTTGCATGCTTTATAGTTTCCACGTGCGCACATTCGAGAAGATGTTCTTGTTAACAATGGAAGAGCCCTCAGCTTTACGTTACTCCATTGCCTTTCCTTTGGCCTGCACGCACTTCTTGAATAGCACTCATGAGATGTGCCCAGAGGAGGTAAGATACAACATTTCACAGAAAGTAACAAAATAGCCCTATTGACCTTAGCAGTGTATCTTGTTGTTTAGACCACATTGTGTTTTTCTGCACATGTTATTGTTCAGTCCCAGTACCTTATTAATTATACATGAATCTCTTTGGTTTCTGATGGCCACAGACTGAATTGGATTTCAGTTCTTTAAAATTGTTAGCCTGTTCAGTTCTGGCTTATGCTACCAGTGGTCGTGGTGAAAAACAAAACATTAATTGTTGATTTGTTGGTAGTCGGGAGTAATAAGCAACCAAAAAAAGAGGAAACAAGACTTAAAGTAGTTGTGCAATGTGATTCACACATGTGAAGTAAGTAGAGGGCAAATGCTAATATAATAAATGCTTAATGTTAATTTAGGTCCAGAATCCCCTAGTGGAGCACCAATGGCTATAAGTCTCCAGACGCCTACACAGCGCTCTTAATTGCCAGTCTCCGCAAAGAAAACTCTTACTTTCCGAAATTAGTCAAAAGCCTCTCATTTAGCCAAACCAGTTCCCTACATTGTACTGAAGAGACCCAACCAGGTCACAACAGTGCTGTCTACAGTTGGGAATGTTCCTTCTGGAATATATGTACCGGTTTGGTTTTAATCCTGCATCATGTCATTAGGCTTCCTGAAGGTTATGCTTGATGTCAAGGGAGCTACAGTACAATGTAGTTATAGGAGGCCCTTGGCCACCCAATTTTTTACTCAGCAACATCTTCGCCCATGAAATCCTTGTACATCTGTTTTTGCTCTCAATAGACATGAAAGTCCTCTCAGGGTCCTGAAACCTCAGACTGATAGCAGACAGAAGGGACTCATCCTCCATTTCCCAAAAAGCTTGATCTTATTACAAGATGTAGCCTCCAGACTTGTAGGGGTTATAATATTCATACAGCCCAGAGCCCATGACAGTATAAATCCACTGATGTGCTGTGACATCACTGTGATTCTTGGGTTTCAAATTTTACATCTATGTTTTAGTGTCTATGTGTTTCGACGTCACAGTGAACCTGACATGTGACATCACCGTTAAATATTACTTCTGTGACATGCCTGTGAGTCTTGGCCTTTATCTGTGACATCACTTTTATTACCCATGTGTTGTGACATCCTGATCCTTAGGTTTTATCTGTGACATCACTATGTTTATCATATGAGCTGTGATGTCACTGTGATCTTAATCTGTGACATCACTTTTATCATGCATGTGTTGTGACATCACTGTGATCATTAGGTTTTATCTGTGACATCACTATGTTTATTATATGAGCTGTGATGTCACTTTGATCTTAATCACAGATCTATGTGTTATGATGGTCACTGTGATCTTTATCGGTGACACCACTTTATATTATCCATGTATTGTGAGATCACTGTGATTCTTAGCCTTGATATGTGACATCACTTTGTTTATTATCTGGTTTTATGCCATTAATCCTGCTCTGTGATACTCCTTTGGACAAAGTACCCATAATGAGTCATTGTCCTTTCTCATTACTTTTGCATTGTGATACACTGTGACCACGATCTGCACTAGGTGTAATAACCAACGACTGAGGCTTCACAGTAGTGGCTGTGCTGGGTTACTGCAACTCACATTAAAATTGAAATCCTGGAGAACCCTTTTAATCTTTTTCATGATTCGCTCGCAGGTACCTCATCTGCTGAATTGCAGCCTCGGGCTGTGTAATAGTTTTCTGGATGAAATGAGCAAGCAGACCAGTGGTTGTATCATCGACATCTGTGCCGAGCAGTGTAACCTCAGTGAAAAGGTAAAGTTCTGGAAAAGATATTTCAATAGTCGTGATCAGATATTTATATTCACTTTTATTACATTTTCATGTAACTCCAGTCACAGTATAAAATATGTATTCTTTATATACTGAAGATGCAAATATATACATATTCTTCCTGGGGTATTACTTATTGATCCTAAAGGAAATCTGCAAGCAGTTTTAACCACACAAATCTATAGACAGAGTTAGGTATCGGTCCTGGAGATGTGGGTAACCAAACCTTTGTGGGTGTTGTTAGTAGCAGCAGGACTGTGAAAAAGGGATTTATATTTCTGAATTCTAGCTAGACTTGAAGCAGAGATGCAATCCTGTTTGAGTCCCATTTAAGCACACAAGCCACAATACATCACCGCCATTTCAATGGCTAACAATAACACATTGTAAGGTTTATAATTATCTTCAAAATCATCAAAATTCAGTTTTTTTATTTTAGTTGTTACCTAAACACTGTGCAGCCACAATCTCCAAAGCCAGGAACAAGAAACTAAAAAAAGCACCACCCAAAAAAACAGAGCCTGAAAAAGAAAAGCCAGGGACTGAAAGTCAACGTAAAGATCGGAGTGTAACCACAAAGTGAGTATTCACTGAGCTTTTTGTGGTGCTGACACTATGTAAATCTGTTGGACTAGGTATTGAATAAAAATTCCAGGTGCAAAAGCATTAATAAATTCCCCCACCCCTCGTTGTCTTTACTGCAGAAGTTGGTAAACCTTTAATTCTCTTTTAGACATGGTATTGATATTTATTTGCATCAGTATTTGTAGCCATAATATTGAGTTCTCTATGGGTAGGTTTAGACAAATCCTGATGTAGAATACTAGTCCATTCCTCTGTGGATCCTCTGTGGGTCAACTATACTATCCTCACAGCATCATTTAAAGGAGTTGGCCATATATAAGTACAATACCCTAATAGGGCTTCCATACTGTATTTCCTCTGATAAACTTCTTCTGCAGTCTATAGAAGTTTCGGTCATGTGACCTGACTTTGTGTGATGTCTGTAAACTTCTGACAGATCACAGGGGCCATAAATTCATTCATGTTTCCACACCTCCTCCAAAAACACCATGTCAATAGTTGGAGGGGAATGCAGATGTCCACGACCATTGACATGGAAGTGGTGTACAGAAGACCCACGGTCAGACTGAAACCCATACCATAGATCAGGGTTCAGCTTAGCTAAGCCATGTTCCCGAAAGCATGGTCAGCTTAATTGATCCTATATGCTGTATAACACAGCATCAAATGAAGTTAATACAAGGTCCTCAAAGGTACTTTACATGGATTCTCCACCTGCCCCATAAAAGTTTGTATAACTTTTGTATAACTTTATTAATTCCCTTCTATTCTTTTTTTTTAGCATGGACAAACTTCACCTAACACTTTGTGAACTCTGCATGTCTTTAAATCATGCGCAGAAAATCCTGATCTTTGATCATGTGGTGACGCCAGCTGAATACCTGAGTTCCCACTTAGAAAAGAAATTTGGCCGGTAATGTAATTTATAATCATTACATCCTGTTATATTAAGAGATAAAATATTTTGAGGGTCCAACCATAACTAACACAGCAAACAGAAGTGGTAGCACCAGATTATATGGTAGTGTTATGCAGAAGAGAGTATGGAGGAGTGAGTCTCAGCAGCTAGGTCACCTCCTAACTCAGGGAGGACTGCAAGTTACCGACTACAGAGAGCAAAAATACCAGAAGAAATATTCTAAGTCAATAGTTATCAAAAACTGTGGGGGAGACTCATTGGGTCACATTTACTAAGGGTAGCGAGCTGCACTTTTGTAGGACTGTGCACGTTCTTCATGGCTAAACCGGCCTGCACAGCTATTTAAGAAGTGTCTGGGCTGAGATTGTGTTGTACGGAACCCTTTTGTGGTGCAGCTGCGCTGGCTTTCATGCGACACAAATTATGGGGCGAGCCGGTGGTTGGTCCGACTGATTCGGACCGAGTGCCGTATTTACGTAACTTGCAAATTGTGTCGCACACCCGATGTTAAAGATGCACTACAAAAAAGATGGTGAACGCTGTCCGGCCAGTGCAGGGAAGCGACAGATTCATGATTTCTGGCGCACGATCTTAAGGAATCGGCACACACAGCATAATAGACAGACAATTTACTGTTAGTGAACTCTAGTGACTTTTTAAGTAAATGTGCCCCATTATGTCTTTTGCCAGGCGGAGAGAGAACATAAATCTATGCCAGCGTGGGGAGTGGGATGGATGGAGGGCGGTTTAGAGGCGTGGACTGAGAGAAGGGGGAATTTTAAAAATGATGCCAATCATAATAAATTTTCTTAATTGTTACTCCTCGTATACCCACACTATACTGAAGTTTTATTGAAAGTTAGTTTATTGAAATGGGAACTAAGTTAAGTGTGGACACATCTCTATTATCAGTCAATGGGAGATCAGGTGCAGTAGCCCAGCATGGCCGCTATACAGAGAATGGAGATTTGTTAGGTAGCTGCTGTAAACAGCTGGTTGGTGGGGGTACTTGGTGTTAAACCATCTGATTTTTCAATCATTATCTATATTCTAGAACACCCTTTAAGATGTGGACTAATAGTACTGTGTAGAATTTGCTTATTTTTGTTCAATATGTGTATTCATTCTTATTAGGGTTACAGAGATTTGTCAGACAGCAGTCATGGATATACTACCTCAGTAGTACCATATGCAATCTGGGATGCAAAAAATGGTCCCTGCCATAATAGTGAAGCACTGCCATTGACAGAGTATGCCATATAGTGCTGTAGTGGCAGCATGCAGGCTCTGTACACATGGATTTGCAATATAGAGTACAGAACAAAAGTTTGGACACATCTTCTCATTGAAAGAGTTTTCTGTATCTTAGATTCACACTGAAGGCATCAAAACTACAAATTACCACATGTGGAATTATATACGTAACAAAAAAACTGAAAATATGTTCTTCAAAGTAGCTACCTTTTGCTTTGATTACTGCTTTACACACTCCTGGCATTCTCTTGATGAGCTTCTGAAATGGTCTTTCAACTGTTTTGAAGGAGCTCCCAGAGATGTTTAGCACTTGTTGCCTTCACTTTTGCCTTTACTCTGTGGTCCAGTTCACCCCAAACCATCTTGGTTGGGTTCAGGTCTGGTGACTGTGGAGGCCAGATCATCTGGTGTAGCATCCCATCACTCTCCTTCTTGGTCAAATAGCCCTTACACAGCCTGGAGGTGTGTTTGTGGTCATTGTCCTGTTGAAAAACAAAAGATAATCCAACTAAATGCAAACTGGATGGAATAGCTTGCCGCTGGAAAATGCTGTGGTAACCATGCTGGTTCAATATACCTATAATTTTGAATAAATCCCCAACTGTGTCACCAGCAAAGCACCACCACGCCTTCACACTTCTTCCTCCATGCTTCAGGGTGGGAACCAGGCATATGTAGTCCATTCACATTTCACCTTTTCTGCGTCCCACAAAGATACGGTGTTTGGAACCAAAATTTGGACTCAATCAGAAGAAAGCACATATCTCCACTGGTCTAATGTCCATTCCTTGGGTGTTTTAGCCCAAACAAGTCTCTTCTGCTTGTTGCCTGTCCTTAGCAGTGGTTTCCAAGCAGCTATTTTACCATGAAGGCTGCAGCACACAGTCTCCTCTTAACAGTTGTTGTAGAGATGTGTCTGCTGCTAGACCTCTGTGTGGCATTGACCTGGTCTCTAATCTGAGCTGCTGTTACCTGCGATTTCTGGGGCTGGTGACTCGGATGAACTCCACTGCAGCAGAGGTGACTCTTGGTCTTCATGTGAGCCAGTTTCTTTGTAGCGCTTGATGGTTTGTGCAACTGCACATGGGGACACTTTTTCGGACTGACCTTAAAGTAATGATGGCCACTCATTTTCATTTACTTAGCTGCTTTTTTCGAGCCATAATACAAATTGTAACAGTCTATTCAGTAGGACTATCAGCTGTGTTTCCACCTGACTTCTGCACAACACTACTGATGGTCCCAACCCCATTTATAAGGCAAGAAATCCCACTTATTAAACCAGTCAGGGCCCCTGTGATGTGAAAACCTTTTCTGGTGACTACCTCTTGAAGCTCCTCAAGAGAAGCCAAGAGAGTGCAAAGCAGTAATCAAAGCAAAGGGTGACTAATTTGAAGAACCTACAATATTTTCGGTATTTTCACACTTTTTGTTAAGTATATAATTCCAAATATTTTTAATGCATTTAGTGCGATTCTACAATTTAAATAGTCATGAAGATACAGAAAACTCTTTGAGAAGGTGTGTCCAAACTTTTGGTCTGTACTGTACATGGGTCCTTTCTGTCACTTCCGTTCAGGGACGTTTTTTGCAGCAGGTATAGATGAGATTTGCCAACAGTAAATGCTTAAGGTTTTACACATTCGCTATTCCATTATGGAAAATCTACATCATATACGTCTCATCTGTATACACCCTTAACATCCCTTAGTGCTGTATAGCTATATATGTATACTACCTTTCCTGTTGGTTGGACATCTCTAGATATATACTCGTGTATAAGCCGAGTTTTTCATCACAAATAGCACTTTTATACCCTCTGGTGGCCCTGATTTGCAGCACGGCTCCCCGATGTCAGTGCGGGTCCTCTTCTGTCTTCCGCGCCTGTCTTCTTGCTTTGGTAGCATCCTGCAGGGCGCGGCCATGTTTTTCTCCCAGCCGTGGCTGCGCCCTGCAAGATGTTACTGAAGAAAGAAGACAGGCGCGGAAGCAAGAAGAGGAGCCGCGCTGCGCATTGGGGCAGCCGGAGGGTTAGTATATAAGTTTATTTTTTAAATTATTTTTGTTGGGCTGGCTGTATACTAGTGGGGGCTGGCTGTATACTACAGGGGGAAGGCTGGGCTGGCTCTATACTACTGAGGGCAGGCTGGGCTGGCTGTATGCTACTGGGGGCAGGCTGGGCTGGCTGTATACTACAGGGGGCAGGCTGGGTTGGCTGTATACTACTGTGTGCAGGCTGGGCTGGCTGTATACTAATGGTGGCAGGCTGGGCTGGCTGTATACTACTGGGGGAAAGCTGGGCAGGCTGTATACTATAGGGGGCTGGCTGGCTATATACTGGGGGGGGGTCTGTGACCAATGCATTTCCCACCCTTGGCTTATACTCGAGTCAATAGGTTTTCCCAGTTTTTGGTGGTAAAATTAGGGGTCTCGGCTTATACTCGAGTATATACAGTATATATATTGTACTAGATTGAAATATTTTATCAAATGTATGTTTTAGAGCCTTGGTCTCACTGGTGAACTGGAGACCAAATACTCGGGAGATTCAACGTCCTTCAGAGGTCCTGAGTGCAATGCGGGCTTTTCTCTGCACCCTGCAATCCATTTCTCATCTGATAAATGTTGATATGACCCGTACTATCCGGAGTACCCTACTGCAACAAACCCAGGCAATGGATGCAAATGGAGAGCAAACTATTACTGCACTTTATACCAACTGGTAAGCAGCACTTTGTAGAAGACTGTCCACTCTTATTTTGGAGTGATCCTCTGCACAATCATTTGGATGTAAATAAAGATTGGAGACACTGAAATCATTTTAAATCCTTCTTTCCCTGGACATTTGTTTGAGACACCTCAACACACATTGGGGCAGATTTTTCAAAAGCGTCTCAAATTGAGACTGTGCAAGGCTTCCAGATTTATACTGCGTCAGATATATTATGGTGTCTGCTGCTGGATGATAAATCTGTTATAGTTTATGACTGCATAGTACTACTTTACACCTCCTATTAGTTGGTGCACAGTTTTTGTCGCATTTTGCATCACATTTTAGGCCATACCCCTTTTGCCAACTTCACAACTCTTTCACATAGACCACGCCTTTTTTTGGCGAACAAGTCGCTAAAGTGTCTAAAAACTGTCTTACACCTTTGATAAATGTGGTACAAGGTGGGTTTTGGTGCAAGATAGTACAGAATTCTGTCCCCTTTACATAGCATACCGTTTGTGGTTTCCAGAAATGTGGCCCCTTGTAGAAGTTCAGTGAAAACTTTTCTTTCCACATTTTGGACTGTATTACTTATCTCTCATTCTGTACTTATATTATGTACATTGCATTTATTTCCTTACAGATCTTACCTTTTGACTGATCTTCCTCTGTGCTCTGTTATCAATGATGAACATGATGACTCAGCACAGCATCACATGGGCAGTAGCATCTGTGCTTGCTAGGAGGATAGTGTACTCATCTTTTTGCTATGTTTTCCCAAAAACAAATATATACCAAACTATGAAAAGAGACTGTCTGATCATCAGCAGTGGATATTTATTAGCATTTGCAACACCACTTGCAAGTCTGCATGGAGCTGAACATGAGTTTGTGACTTTTGGGAGAGAAGTTGAAATAAGATTACATAATACAAGGGAACACGATGCCATGAATTTTCAGATAGAAAAAAAAGAAATAGTACTGTAATACTAATGTTCTTTTCCAGTTGCTCTATAGAATCCAGGTGCTCTATATTACAATGAATATTCATTTATTTCACTTCTGCAGTTCAAGGTAATGTCTGACGGAAGTAATTGTCCTCATTATTTGTTTTTTGTCTTACGCCAAGGTACTTGGAATGTCTCCTTCGTCAGGCAAGCGGGGGGCTGGTAGTGTATTCTCCAACAATGAAATGCTTCAATGACTTGCCTACAGAAATGAGTGGGGAGCAAGGTCTCAATGCTGATGAATACACAGATGCCTCTGGTGCGTAATATAAAATGTAATGTTTTGTAGTGTTGATTTTATCCAAGGCTGTGTATTTATCACATATATGATAGTCTCTTAATAACACCACAAGAGGATTTACGTACATTGATGGCTTCTCCTAAGAATAGAATATCATTACACAGTACCAAAAAAACCTTGTTAGGGTAAAACTGTACAATACAAAACGTTCCAGTGCTAAATTTCTGGGCCAAAAGAATGCCAGAAAAAGAGCATTTTGGGGCACATTTACTTACCCGGTCCATTCGCGATCCCGCGGTGCGTAGTCCGACGTTGATTCGGAGCTTGCCGGGATTCACTAAAGTCGTGCGCCCGATATGCGCTGTTGCTTCCCTGGCTGTTACATTGTATGCACCTTTCCGTTTCACTCCCTCAGGATGTTACACTGTACAGGAGCCCTTCTTCCCCCTGCTCTCTTGGCACACAGTGGGAGGGGGGGAAGTGCTCATGGCACAGGGCTCCAGAGGGGCTCTGGTAACAACACCCAGAGCTCTTCTGACTCATAAGCATAAGTCATATTTGTATTCATGGCCTCCTTCCTTCTAAAATCAACTCCAAGTAGATTAACACAGTAACGTATCAACTATCTATTGTCTGATAAATGCAGGATCTCAGCTCTCCCAAAAAAGGGACATTTTCCCCATTTCACCTAACTCTGCACCTGACAAAAAGTTGATTGCATCTGCAGACAAATGCTACTTATTTAGCATCAATCTTTAAGGAGGAGAATGAAGTGTCCTCCTAGGGTGTTGGTAACCCCTTAGTTTCCAGGACAGACCGTATCAGAATATTGCAGACGATAATTCTTGCGGACGTCTCCCTACCCCCACTTCTGACAAACAAGCGGAGACAGGCAAAAACTTGGGATGCTGCAGTCGTGTATGTGCGCCGCATCCCCTGAAGCATGTTGCCATGGCAATGACTTGGCCCTCCCATCTTTTTCTGAGTTTTAATTCTTGTCTACTGTTATTAGACTCTTACATGAGATGGAGGAACGGTAATTCCTGCTAATCTATTACAGAGCAGAGAATGGCATTTCAGGGATCCCTCAGCACCCATTTTAATTATTGATTTGTGGGATGTATTTGTGTGGAATGATTGAAATGTAGTAGAAGTTTATGTTTCCTTCATACTGTCAGGTTATCAGCAATTAGCAAGTGGGTTTTATTTCACAAAACGTAGGCAAATGGGTTTTCCAAAATCAATTTGCCATTTTAAAGCTTTTAAAAATAATGAATAAAAGTATCAGCCACCCATTCCTCAGTTTGTATTAGGAACTGCAATTGGGCCAGATTCTGCATATTTATCATGTCATAGTACTTAATGATGGGTGGCAGAATGAAGAATGCGCTTTTTGTTCTAGATCTGTGAATGCTAATGAGCCAGGGGGTGCCACAGTTCCCCTATATAATCATGTGGTTTTAATTAAAGGAACCCTCTGCAAAAATGTTAAAGGACATCAAAGATTGTAAACCAAGCACACTGATATACTGGTGTGCGCCTCCTCTGACCAGATCTGTTTTTCTTTTAGCTTCTTATGCCTTGGTTTTTTTTAAAAAAAGGCATTAAAAATTATGCAAATGAGCCCGAGCCTGGAGCCCCTCAAGCTCATTTGCATAATTTTTACAGCCTTTAAAAAAAAAAAACATAGCACAAGAAGGGGGCGCACAGCAGTATGTCAGTGTGCTTGGTTTACAATTCCTGATTCTGTGTTAGATGTCCAGTAAAGATCTGTGCGGTTCATCATTTTGTATTGTGTTTTAGACACTTATTTAAGGCCTACACAACAAGAAAGCAAGGAGATGTGTGTGGTTTAAAACAAGAAATGGGCATATCATGGAAAAGGGGCAAGGCTTACCATGCTACGCAGATTAACAACTAATGGGTGGTGTATATTTAGACTGGAAAGTCAAATGTTGTGACAGATTTCTCACCCAGCTTTGGGAGTTATATTCCAGGAGTAGAGTGGGCTTGGTCTGAGGCCTAGTTGGGTTTTCACAGTGACCTTCTAGTGCAGTGATGGCGAACCTGTTAGAGCCCGAGTGCCCAAACTTCAACCAAAAGCCACTTATTTATTGCAAAGTGCCAGCGCAGCAATTTAAGCAGTAATTTATTTCTCCTTGTTTTTTGACAACTTTCACTCGTTCAGCCTCCTAAAGACACCAACACAGTTGAAAGGAGGAGGGAAAATTCTCCTATCATTGTAGGAAGATTCTGTAGGAAGATTCTTTGAGTCCTGTCTGGTAAACTTCATGCTGGAATTGGCCTGGGTGCCCACAGAGAGGGCTCCGAGTGCCGCCTCTGGCACCAGTGCCATAGGTTCGCCACCACTGCCCTACTGGCTCATGTTGATCTTCTCACACCCTTTGGGCTAACATGGACACTGTAAAAAGGGGGTTGCATGGCTGTAAGGATTCCTCTGGTACAATGATAATGGTCCTGGACTGATATTATAGTGGTATGATGGTAAATTCTACAAGCCCACAGGAAAATGTAGAGACAGTAGATTCCAACAGTTCTTAATTCCATAACCAGAATTCAACTGCAGCAACAACAATGGTATAGGATCTGTCTGGTAGTAGGCTGCACTAGAACTAGCTGCTTGCAGGTATTGGCTTAGAAATGGATTATGCGCTCATACTTGAGGCTGTAGCATACAAAATATCTAGGTGCAGCAGCTCTGCGTGGAGGGTCTGGAGGCTGGCTCTGTCTGTAGTCTCCACTAGGGCTATATTCACAGACACGTGTTCCCGCCGTACCATAGCACGGCGGGCACACGTCAGCACTGGTGAGAGAAACATGGGGCGCGGCACCATATTCCGGGGAAAGCTAGGACATGTTCTATCTTTCTCCCGGTACGGTGTTGCACGTGTGTGGCACCGTACAACCCCCCTATGGCGCCGTGCGGCCTTTGCCGTCTATGGGGGACGTACAGAGTGTGTAGCCCCACTGCTTGACATGTGCATACATGGATGCCAAGGCTGTAGAGATGTAAATGTTAATTCAATAAAGGTTCTAAACTGAAAATCAACAATACAAGAAATGTAGAGTTAATATTGAGAAACAGGATCAGGGGTAGAATGCAGACAGAACAATGAAAGCCCTACTATTACTATAATAACAAGGGATTCTTGTCAAATTATGGAATGAAATTAGCAGATATCAGTAAATCTAAATAGCTACTGCTCTGACTTCACTGCTATCCTCCTGACTACTAGCTACTGCCCTGACTGCAATGAATAGCTACTGCCCTGACTGCATTGAATAGCTACTGCCCTGACTGCATTGCTACACCCACTACTAGCTATTGCCCTGACTGCATTGGTACCCCTCATCCCACTACTTGCTACTTTCATGACTGCACTGTTTTTCCCCGTCGACTTCACTGCTATCCCCCACTACTAGCTACTGCCCTGCTACCCCCACTACTAGCTACTGCCCTAACTGCACTGCTACCCCCACTACTAGCTACTGCCCTAACTGCACTGCTACCCCCACTACTAGCTACTGCCCTGACTGCACTGCTATTCCCTCACTACTAGCTACTGCCCTGACGTAACTACTACCCCTCACTACTAGCTACTGCCCTGAGTGCACTGCTACCACCTTGACTACTAGTTGGGCTGTCCTGCTGGCTGATATGCAGAGCATTGTCTGGAAGGACCATTTATGAGCCTGACATATGACACCATTACCTACCAGGGCAGTTTTGCATAAAAGATACAAGAGTTTTTTTCATCTTCTGGAAACCTTTTCTACGACATTTACCTAGTTACTTGCCTGTTCCTCCTGGTTTATTTATCCAACCTCCATATCTTCCACATTAACTGCTCTTCCAGAACTCTCATTTCAGTTTCTAGGTAAGTACTAGGTAATATGCACACATCTAAAAAAGTAGTTTTCTCTTTGGGACCTCTAACCTCTACCCTTTCTGCTACTGCTTTGGTACAGACACTTTTCTATTACCACTATGGTTTCACTACCTTGTGTCTTTTGGAATAGAGGAAATGTTTAGAGAGGCCAACTATTGGACAATATCTGAACACAGTTGGACACACCCCTTTATGGTAACAAATAAACCCCAGCCGCTCCTGTGCACGTCACACAGGATGCTCCAGCGATGCCTCTGGCATGATATGCAATCCACCCTCTCCCTACCATCCTGGCTCTTGGGAACTCTCATGCACGTGCCCTCGCCATCCCTAACTGTAGCCAGCTGCTCCTCAATGCGCAATACAACCCAAAAGCAACTACACTAACTTTATTAAGTTTGCAATGCTACAACACTCCACCAATGAAGATCGAGGGGATTTCCCATCTGGCTCCACGATAGGGATGACGAGCGCACATTTGCGAGAGCTCTTGAGATCCAGGTGACATCATAGTCACTTGGGAAATGTGAATTGGAGGGAGCGAATGAATTGCACAGCACGCAGGAGGCGTGCATAATTAGCAGCAGAGCGAGCACTGGAGCACCCTGTTTGATGTGCACAGGAGTGCCTGAGGCTAATTTGCATAATTTAAAAAGCAAATAGATTTTTAGCAGAAATGGCAAGGTTTTATGGCTAATCAAGATGGTCAAAATAGTGGTTTTCAAAGTGGCTGATTTTCTTTAAGCTGAAACTTTTCATCTGATGCCTTGGTAACCCTTTCCTTCTCTGTGATCTGGAAATGTCATGTGGAATATTACACCCAGGGAAGCACAGACCTGTAAATGTAAATAATTTGAAGATTAACTTTTCTAATTAAGGTATAGCTTTATATCTTGTCATCTCTTTATGAGGTGGGAAAACCTGTTTAACTCTTCATTTCACAACTGTGCATGGGTCGCCTTCAACTATAACGATTTTATACTATGTTATGATGGGAAGAAATAATATTATGCTGTCTGACAGACCAATTATAAATGCATTGTGGTAAACACTGTACATTTGGTGATTTACAATGCAATTTGACTGGCAATGTCATATACATATAATCCAGATCAATAATTTTTCATGTTTATAGACCTTAGATTATAAATTATGGCGTGCTAGATATCAGATGGTATACACATTGCTCATATAAAATAGACAATTTTCTATCAATCTTTAAGAATCATAAATGTTAGTAGTTACAGTAGATAATACAACATTGCCATTCAATTATAAAAATAACGCATAAAGAAAACATTAAAAGTTGTTTATTTGAGAAATAAGTTTTGTAAAGAATTCTTACCAATCTTTTGCACATTAACGTTTTACTAAAACAGTAACATAAAGCAGTCAGGAGGACAAAAACCCCAATAGACCCAAAAAACCCAATAGACAATTCACAATATACAGTATATACTTATAGTATTTTTTACAGATTGTCTTTACTATTTTGTGACACTTCTTAAAGTGCAACTCCAATATTTTTTTTTTCACCAATCAATAGCTCTTTGCCCTTTACTTTCACTACCTATATCCAGCAGTTTCTTATATTCCACAGTTTAGCCTGTCCCTGCATTAGCTGTCTGGCTGTGTTGATTGTGTTTGTAAGACTTGTTCACACAAAAAATATGGACTCTGCTGGAGGTTGGAGGCTACTGCTGTATGCTCACTCTCGACAGAGGGGAAGGTCATGTGATGTTTTCTTTGCTAGCAGATGAGCTGTGTCTGTACTGATCTGTGGATACAGAAGTCTCCTGCAAAGAATAGTGAGGTAGAAGGCCTCCCCTGTTCCCCATCATTCCATCCATCCTAGTCTGTTATTCAGCTTTCTCTGTCTCTTTGTGCACCTCAAGCTGTCAAGTACACTTCTGCAGCAACCCTCCTTCCACCCCTCTCTGGACACTATCTACACTGCAGGGAAGCTGTTAACACTTAGTGCTCCCACAGCACAGACTATACCGTGCATGTAACTTTTTCACTGCTGGTTTCTACTACTAGGACTACTCCATGCTCCTCCATTTGCTGAAAGCTGCCAGGCTAATTGCTATATAGATCCTGCATGTATTCATTTTGCAGTGTTCAGTGGATATTCTGCTACAAAACTTCAAGCATCATGGGACATGAGGGCAGCTTATAACTGACTCAGCTTTAAGGCAGAGAGGGAAAGAGGTTAGTTGTTATATTTCTACCATAGATATGAAACATTCACATGTGTGTTTCAGGCTTTTCTTTCTGAAATTTACGTTTTGAAGTTGGTAGCAAAAATCCAGGAGAAATATGCACAAACAGAACATGCATGGAATATACCAATTGTAATACAACATTTTTTTTGTCCTATCAATCTGCTGATAACCTTGAATATGACAACTCAGCTCACTCATCTCTACACATGTTGTCCACAAAATAACTGATGGCAAATCAGTTTTGGTTCACCAAACACATATTGCGTGTAAATAGGTGCCATGTGGGCCATTATATTGTGAAGGCGCTTCATAGCTAAATATGTGTTTTTCTCATGGCCCCTTCCACAATGTCCTTCAATGTCTTTGCTGCTGGAATTTTAAGCAAATACTTTAGCCTCCTCCTCTTACTGAGAAGAAGGCGTCCCAATATTGACCTTGCGTATAAATACTTATTACAGCTGTCACATTGTAACCACATGTATATTGCAAGTCCTGACGGGAAATGCATTTGCTTTGATTTAATTGTCTTTTTTTTGCTGTGGCTCTCTGTTCTAATCTAAATCTTCTGTATAACCTATTACACAGAGTACAAGACCAGAATGAAGAATTTTAGGCAAGTGCTTAGAATAGCAGAGCCTAATGCGTATTTAGTGCAGTGAGATATGTTTGATCACCTACAGTTTTTCTAATGATATATACTAGGCATGTCATGAAGCAATATAGATGGATAGATGTTTCACATACAACATATACAGTATCCAGGTCAACATAATTATCAAGAGTGATGCAACAAGGGTACCTATTTTAAAACTATATTATGCAGACATATCTATATGAGCCAATCCCCCAAAATAGATCTGACGCATCTCACCCCTCAATTTTTCAATATGTGTAGAACACTACCAACACTATTGCAGCTTGCAAACACTTCAGAAGAAAGGAGTATCCAAACACCAAGGCTAAAATTTCATACAATTATAGATCCATTAAAGAACAACTGTAAAGTATAAAACTTTTGCCTAACTCTGCACTAAAATAAGCAATTCTATAATTTACACTCATTAGCTAACGGCAGCCGTTTGCCTGCTAGCAGGGGTTTTACCTTGTCCCTCTGTTTGTTTTTGCTTAGTTGTCATGGGAATCCGTATCTAGAGGGTGGAGAGGAGAGAAGTGTGGGTGGATGTTGTTGGGAGGAGCACTAGGAGATCTGCACCGTCATTATCTGTGGCTGCTGGGTGTTGGAGACTATCAATCCCAGGATCATGTAAAATTCTGTAGGACCTTAAGTAATATCACAAGCATGTTTCAGGTTATGCAATTACAAGGATGAAGCCTTGTACATTGCCACATAAATGGTATGTAGCAGAGTTGCTTGTGTTTGAAAGTTTGATTGTAGTAGAAGCATGTATGTATTAGAGTTTGAATGCACAAATAAAGACAGGGCTCAGGCTCCCCATCAGTTCTAATAACGATCTGATCTTGTACACACAGGACAGTGTATATACACTACAGCCACTTTGCGTGGGAAAGGGGTTGTCAAAAAAATCAGTGATTGAATACAAAAACTGTCTTTTAGGGAGGAGTTCCTTTTAAAAAGGTGGTCTTTTGGATATACTGTGTATATATATATGTACACATACTGTGATACTGCCATGGGTTCATCTTTTTATTGCTATGTAGATGTTTTAAAGTGTTTGGATATTAACAATGATTCTGTGCCCTGATTGACTGAGCTGGTTGTGCAAGTTCACTTGAATGCCATCAATGCAGTGGCCTTACTGTATTTAGCTTTCCACAATGAGGAAGTCCCGCCCACTTCAGAAAAAGTAGAGAGGATAGTACAGTTAGCCTCATATATCTATTAGCCCTATATCTCAGGATAGGAAGAGCTAAAAGCATGATATAAGTATAATTGGAATTGTTATCAAAGGCTCTCTCCAGCTGTGCTAAAACGAGTTTTTGTCTAGTAACTTTAGCGCTCATGCACACTAACGCACTGGGGCTATATATACGCCCACAAATTTCTGGCCGAATATACAACCCCACATAGTTGTCTATAGCGCCCAGGCTCGGTATGGTGAGCACAACGTGTGCTCACCGTACCGTGCCGTGGCTGCAAGAAAGATAGAGCAAGGCTTCTGTGCCAAAAAGTATGGGACATGTTCTATTCTTTGGCAGATTTGCTGAGTGGCCACTCTTCTGCCCATGGAGGGTAGTGGGATGAAGAGCATTCACTCCTTCTCCTTCTGGCCCTGTGCTGGCCTGGGATCTGGTCTGGATGAGCACACGTCCATGTAAATGAACCCTAAGTTTTCACATACCAGTTTCAAAGTAGATAACGGCCTAATTGTTATTGTAATTTTAATGGACCCATAAAGATAACTCACATATCTGTATGAGGCCAGGTAGTTAATTATGGTCATATAACTTGCGTTTTCTTGAAGAAATTATGTGTATAAATGGCCCTATGTGACAATGTTATCACTTTGGATGGTCAAGTCCTGCTAACATTATGTCTTTAAATATGATTATACAAGATATTTATAACTACTGTACAAAAAAGATCAAAGGTGCCACAGTGGTAAACACCTAACTAACTGGTCCTAAAAATGTGCCACCAAATAGGAGCAGAGACAGTAGATATAAGAAAACCAAATGTTAGTGCTTAGATTTTCTGGAGGTCATGTAAATGTATTTCTAGTCATTATTTGATTTTATTCCATTCCCTTCCAGAGATAAAGGCTTTAGCTGAGATGATTGGTCCCTATGGGATGAAGTTTCTGAGTGAGAACTTGATGTGGCACGTGACCTCTCAAATTGCAGAATTGAAGGTAAATTGACTTGAATATTCTGAATAATCCATCAAGAATATGTGTTACACGCTGGTCTTGTCACACATCCAGACTTCAGATGTACATCACCCATTGATTATAGCAGCCATCTCAGTATAACCCAGAAGTACAACATCTACTTAAACTAAAATGATTCTTTTAGTCAACTTTTGGCCGACACAACATGAACCTATTTCTTATTTGGATGCTTGTTCCAATTCTTGTGCAATTGGAATTTTTTCTCTTGTCTGTTCTATTCTTGAGAAATCAGTCTATTAGACTGCAGGGATGGTGCTGCTGGAGGTGGTAAGTGCTCCTCTTCAGATCTGTTATGCAGCCTGTAGAGCTCTTGTTTCTTTTTGTAGGACCAGAATCTTACTCACTCTACTTCTTCCATTTCATCTTCTTAATTATGTTCTAAAGGATGTGACAAACTCTTTTTTTTAATGCATTCCAAAAATGATAACCTTTTAATATTTTCTGAAAAGCCTTGTTTTTCTCCAGGTCCAAATGTATTTTTTTGAAGTGTACCATCTTGTGATACATATACAGTAATTTCCATTAACTTTATATAGGAACAATGTAAAAAACAAACTTTTGTACTTCTTAAAATTTCTTTCTAATGTTGCCATATTTTGGGCACTGCTATTTTGGGGTTCACTTTTTATTAGGAGACAGGATGAATAAAATTTAAATTCTTATGACTTTTTCTTTGCCGTTTACAATGTGTGAGAGTATGGACCATTCTAAATAAAACCAATCTTCAATTTTTGCTTCCACAGTACAGAATTTAGAATTTAAAAAATTGTGGGTTTTTTTCCCAACTTTTTATACTTTTGAACACATTGGGGCTCATTTACTTATGTGGCCGCTGGAGTTCACCGAAAGTGCATTGTTCGACGATAATACACTCTACCACGATTCACTAAGATCGTGCGCCCGATATCCTGCATGTGTCGCCTCCCCGCTCAGGTCACCCTCCTTCTTCCTGGTGCATGTTAGTGCATTGTTTTGCAACACAGTTTGAAACTTAAATCTTAAAGTCAGTCGTATTGTCCGACGTGCCGCCCCCAATTTCTGTTGCATGTTATCTAGCGCAGCCACGCCACAATCCGATCGCTTGCGACACAATCCCAATGCAAACCCCTTTTAAATACCTGTACAAGCTATGCAAATCCTGAAAAAGACGAACAGTCCGACAAAAGTGCGATCTGCGAACTGTAGTAAAGGAGCCCCATTGACATCCACAGTGTTCACTGTGAGTTCTTTTATTATACATCAGCTCTATGTAGTAGATTGCATGGTGACTTAGGAGACCTGTAGACCACTGTAAGGCCTTTGAAAGCCAACGAAATCTATAATGTTTTGTATATCTATAACTCATTTATATAACATATCTTATTTTTTGCATATTTCTGTTTATTTTAACTGAAAGTCTTCCTTTTAAAATGCAGTCCTTCTATTTTTACATCCTAACTTGTTAGAACTGCGGGATTGTCATCATGCAACAAATGAAGCAGGATAACACATTCCAGATTTCCTTTTTTTCCACTGATTATCTGCCTTTCATGTGCGCTCATTCTCTTCTGTAGAACAGAGAGAATAATAAACATGACAAAAGTCAAAGCTTTGCTGCAACTGAAAGTAGCAATGTCTTCATAGCACAAACAGCAGATCAATAGACTGTAAATATTCCAGGGAGCACAATGAAACATCAATTGGCGGCTGCAAATTCTTCTGATCACAAATGATAGATCAATAAAATGTTTCAATTTACTATGAGTATAAAAAGTCCATAAGATTTACAGGTGCTCTTTGCCAGGCTTCAATATTTGATACTTTATGTGAGCAAATCTAGTTTTTTGCAGTTGTGTTTTAATGCAAACCTCAGTACTTTGCAGTAAAGGTAATGGTCCTTTAAATCTAAGCCGGGGAGTACTACTTAATCCAAAGCAGCCAAGTGAGTCCATATGCTGCAACTGTTAAAGTTTAACTGTAAAATTTATATATTTTTCCTATAGCTGCAATAGCTGAAAACTAACAGTATCTAACTAACAAAATATATTCTGTAATGTGGGCACTGGACACATACCCCACAACAGCCTTGTCTGCTTGCATCTGCCTATTTCTGGCTATACGGGACAACCGCAAAGATGGTTTCTCCCTTTGCCAAAGTGCAGACACATTTCGAGACAAACAAAAACAATGAGGGTGGTCAGCAATCCAGGTCACAACTGAGATAAGGTACAAAATCGCTTACACAGAGAATAGTCTAGAACAAGAGCCAAATAACAGAAACCTGAAGTACAGATGTATATTAATGAAGCATGGACAATAGAGCTAGCAATAGAATATAACCAGAAAAAAACATACATGGGGTATTTATCAAAGTGGGCCATCCGCTGCAGTTGAAAGGGGCAGAGCTCTGAGAATCTGAGCATGTTAACCTTTGCTGGATCTTAGTGTCTTCTTAGTCTGACTGCACTAATTCCAGAAGAAACTAACAAGGATGTAACACATTCATTAACTTTTTCTCTGCTAATCCTCTTATTTTATCCTGTCTCAGCCCTCTTCTATCAGCCTGGCATTCTGGTTGCTAAGAAGGATCCGTGGAGTGAAAGAGGTGGGAACAGGAGATGTAGTATATGGATTGAGGGGTCAAAGAAGGGTGAGATGGTGAGGCTATGCACTCTGCTAGTTCTCGTCTCAGCTTTGAAAAAGCTATAGTTGGGTCAGTGAAGTGAAGAGGGGAGGGTCAGGTATAGGTAGCTATAATAGGTATATCCGGCTGGATATCAGGCTAGAATGCAGCCAGTGGCATGGTATTGGTATTTTTGTAATGCTCTCAAAGGCACTCTCCAGCTTTGTGAAAACTATTTTTGGCCAGGTAATATCAAAGAGGGTTGGTAATTTTAGTTACAGCAAGTTCATAGAGCTGCTTTTTGCACATGTGCCCTGCTACCCTATTCAAATCTGTGGCACGTCCAGACATAGCAGTGAGCAATACTTTTCAGACAGTCCCTGACCACACAATTTGGAATAAATCATATATAATAGCCATCCCCTACTTTATATCAGCAGTAAAAGCATTCTGGAGCTACTAGTTTTTGTCGTATGAGATAAATACTATTGTAGTTTTTTATCTTGGGTTAGTACTGGGGTGTTGGTATATAATATGTGTGTGTTTTATGATTATTTTTACATAAAACTACATTTTTTTGCACATTTTTTTATTTCTTTGTCTCATAAAGGGAAACTGAAAGGAGATCACTAGATCTCTTGTATAATGCACTGGTATGGTCTAATAAAATGACTCTAATAAAAATTTATCACATGCAGCCTAGGGGTCCTTTAGTGGACTCTGGGCGGCTGTGAGATGCCGTCGACACCCCTCAATTGCAGCTGCATGTTCTGATGGATGGCAGATGGAGCTTACTCCCTCTCCACCGGCTTAGAAACCAAGGTAAAGTTCATGGCCTGGTTTGGCTCAACCCCCCACTGTTGACACACTTGATCAGTGCCAACACTGATCGCAGATGCTACTGGTTGGCATCCAGGTTTGGCACCAGAACCTGGACAGATTTTTTAAATTGAGGTTCAGCCCAGTGCCGGCAAAGCAGGACTCTATGTCCTGGAGTCTTAATAAAGTACACTTAATGACCGCTGTAAAAAGCTGATTGGGTGTTGATTAAGGCAGATCTTTAAAGAGGTTATCTGGAAATTTAAAAACATGGCTGCTTTCACCCAAAAACAGTGCCACACTCCACCAACGTTTGTGCTGATATTGCAGCTCAGCTGTTTAGAAATGAGGGGAGCTGTTAACAGAGCTTAGAGGCTATGTTCACATGAAATACAAAACACTGTTTCTCCGTTTTACAATGTGTTGTCATTTGAAGTATTGTAATTATGTTTCACTATACAGTTACATCTACAAATGCCAGATTATAGAAGAAATTTTGTAACCGTTTTATTCAGCTGATTGAGATTAGGAAAAAATACATGTTCTTGAATCTCATGAATGGAACTGATTTTCAGATGCAAATCTGGCATTTCTGAACATACCCTATTAAAATCAAAAGGTTTGTGAAGGTGTACTTTGTAAATAACTCCATGGTTTCAGATAAAATGTAATCTCTGTGCTGTTATAATCTCTTTTCCTTCCTTCTGGTTATGGAGGCATGTTTCCCTGTACTATGCTGTATCACAATCTCCTTTAACTGTTTGTATGCAACTGATAAACTACTAACATGCCTTTTGTAGTGTATGTATGTTACTGTAACATTATATCTATAACTGTGTGTAATAATTGCCGGGACACCAAGTATAAAAAAAATTCCCCCCAGTGGATCCCCAGTGGATCTATATTACTTCCCGGTGGAAGTAATATTGTATCGTATCATAAACAGAAAAAGGCTGCAGAATCAGACTACACAGTGTTTGTTTGTAGTCTGAAACCATGGAGACACATTGGTTTGCATTAGAGCTGTGTAAATGGTCAGTATAGCTAAATTACATTACTTTTAGAACCACTTGCCCTATTGATTACATTAGTTGGAAATAATGTACCTTACTTTTTCAGCATTATTCATGTTTACTGTCTATTTATTGTATTCATCAAAATCTACAAGGCACAGAACAGTTATAGCTTTACAATATATAATAGGAGGTAACTACAAGTGTAACTTTGAATAAATACACAGAGGTAATTGCAGCTTTTTGGAAGACTTCCCACTCTCGGCTAGGATCAGAATTGGAAGCATCAATTCAACCACATAAAAGTACAAACATATCAGTGCAGTGAGCTAGCTACACACTTTGCTAAACATAAAAGCTCTGTACCGCAGGTAAATGTTCCCCCGGTTTGTTTAGAAGTTTTACTTCTTTAATAGTTAAAGTTAAGGATGTGCTTGTAAAACCTAGCCAGCAGCCATTCACAGCATTAAAGGCAATTGTGCTAAGGTTCCCAGGAATAACTACGTGTATTGATTGAATAAATAGGCCTCTTTTTATGTCCAATCTTTCATGTAAAGAGTATTTAGCTCTACCATGAAAAAGAACTGTGACTCTATGGGGCACATTTACTTACATGGTCCCTAGAGGTCACCAAAGTGCATTGTCCGAAGATAATGCAGTGTGCCGCGATTAACTAAGATCGTTCCATTGAAGAGTTACCCATAGTACAGAAGGCAATGAGTGTTAAATGTTTAAGGAGTTGGTTCTTTAATAAAGTAGAAAAATGGCGACTACTGCATTGGACGTAATCCACCAATGCCCACCTGTCATTTTCCACTGGAAGTATTTAGGTTTCCCCCAACCGGTAATTTAGAGATTCTGTCAGGTTAGTTAGTTCGGATCAGCAGTCCCCAACCGCTGGGCCTCTGCAAAATTAAAAAACTCTATACTTACCTCCGGCTTCTTTTCCCTGTGGTAAAGCGCACAGAGGAACATCTATGTGCCCTGTCCTCATGCACACACTATGATGCAGCGGTATTGCCACCATGTGAGGCTATACGCATGGGTTGCCACTAAGAGAAGTAGACAGAGCCATGGGGAGAAGATGCCGGAGGTAAGTATGGAGTTTTTTTTAAGGGGGCTCATTTCATTAATGGGATTCTGCTGTAGACATTTCATTAATGAGGGGGGCTCTGCTGTAGATGTTTCATTAATGAGGTGAGCTCTTCTGTGGACATTAAATTAATGAGGGGGGCTCTGTTGTGGATATCTCATTAATGGGGGAGGCTCTGCTTTGGACATTTCATTAATGATGGAGTGGTATGTATATTTTTTTCCTCATAGTAAAAAGGCCAAAGACAAGGAGATATTATAGATGTGTGGAGTACTATTGAAAAAAGGTCATTATAATATCCCCCTTTATGTAGCCCCTTCTTATAATGACAGACCATAGAAAAAGGAGCATTATCAGGAGGGGGCTACAGAAAAGCGGGCAGCTGCGGGAAAGGGGGAATTTTAGACCGGTGGGTTTAGTTTGGGTTGGGTTTAGATATGGGCTATCTGTCCTCAGATACAAAAGGTTGGGGACCGCTGGTCTAGGAGTGCCCCACCCCTTGATGAGTTTCCAGAATATTTAAGTAATCTTTTGTTATTGCCATATTGTGGCCCCTCATCTCCCCTTCTTCCCCCCAGTGTATATCCTGGTAATTGAAGTCCACTATAATAAGTACTTCACCGCTTTTTGTGACTGCAACTATTTGACTAAATCTATTTGAAGTAAATCTTTGTGTCCTATTTTATCAGTCTTTTCTCTCCCCTTACCTCCAACCATGCATAGTGTACATGCATCTCATTGGTCTTACTAAGTGCATTTGCCCTTGTTATATGCCTTTAGGTTTATGCAGCATTACACTTATTATCAACAAAGTTCTTAAAAATATACTTTATTTTACTTCCAGAAACTTGTCGTGGAGAATATGGACACATTAGTCCAAATCAGATCCAACTTCAGCAATACGGAGTTGATGCCTTCTCTGCTGCACAAGCTCAGTGGTAAGTCACTTTTATATTTGGGTGTTCCAGCTAACAATGGACTCATCACAACACATGTCCCTCTACATTACCTCTCGTATCAAACTGACATGACTTTATTTATTTTTTTATTTTCTACAAAAGCCTTTAAATCAATTGACTTGCACTCAGTTTAACAAAGCTGTGCTGAAAAGTCACAGTAAATGGAGTTTGAGTGATGCATTGTTGAAACTACATAGTATAACTATAGGCAACAGACAATGTTAGTGACTCAAATGTAATCAATAGGTAATTGTCTCACATTTATTCAGCAGAATGCACAACAAACACGCTCACATTGCCTTCGCTTCTGGTGGTACGGATGAAAAATCAATTTCTCTCTTACAGTCAAAGATCTAATTCTGGATTGTTAAAGGGAACATTGTGTGTTGTACATGTTACCTGTCTAGTGGGTGACATGTTATGGAGGGGGTGGAGCTTAGCAGAAAATATACAGGAAAGCTACTAGTGTACATGTTGCACTAGTCTGGAGGCTGATGGAGGCCTCTGTCCACCCAATATACATAGAATCAAGCAGAAAATACAAAATAAATAAGGGTAGTAGACTGCACTTTTTCAAACTGCTTTGTGCTATAAAAAAAGGTTGGGGGCTATTTATCATATCCAAGCATAGCCGGATACATCAAGAGATTCCGACCTTTTGATGTATCTGGCGGGGCCCGCTCGGCATTTATTTCTATGCCACATCTGAAAATTTGCTGACTTCATTTCTACATAACATATGAAAATTCTCCAGCTGCAGGAAGTGCACAGGTGGGCCCACCTAACCCACTCCCCGATGGCCGCGTCCTTCCCCCCGTGTGGCCGCAAAAGAGGGAGATAATCACAAGCACAGAAGCCATGATAAATATCCCACAATATGTTCCATAGTAAATAATGGGACAGATGCCACTGTATGGCAGCAATTTGCTCTGCTGAGTGCGTCCGCTTGTGTCGGACAATGAATAAGAGACCAAGTCCAAATCTGACACCATCAGGATCTTGTTTAGGGTTCTGCTCAGTGCAACTGAAACAATCCTCACATTATGGGAGATTTGAAGGAAAATTTTTGAAAATGCTGCTCCCCTCCTGCTACCCTCCCCTCCAATATGCTACCCCTCCCTTCATTCAACAGGGTTTATTGTGTCACTATCACAACATGTCTAACAGGAAATGGAGATCACTTAATTGGTTACATGTCTGTGCAATTGATTATATATCCGCCAAGTGATATAGAAAATTGTTCTTGTGTGAATCGCTGAATCATTTGAACCTCCCATAGCATTCACTGTTATCATGTTGAGCAGTCCATGGTAGCAGTTATTTATATAGCGCACACAGATTAGGCAGCGCTGCACAGAGCTTGCCAAATCAGTCCCTGTCCCCAATGGGGCTCCAATCTAATCAACCTACCAGTATGTTTTGGAGTGTGGGAGGAAACCAGAGGATGTGGAGGAAACCTAAACAAACATGGCGAGAACATACAAACTCTTTGTAGATGTTAACCCTGGGACTTGAACCCAGGTCCCCAGCGTTCCTTTGTACTGCATGGAGACTTTTGCATCATCCATCATCATCATCATATTAATAATATAAGGCATGCATATGCACTTTTATACATTACTTTTCACATAATAATCAGATTTCAAGTCTAAATTTGACTTCAATGTTAAGAAAGAGCATATCTGCATAGTGTTACTAGTGTCTTATGCCCAAATCAAGAAATGCTGGTACCTGACCTAATTCATAACTCTATGATAGATCTTTGTACAACTCTTCTTAATACTGTAAGCAGATCAATCGCCATAGATCAAAGTTAGAATGCCCAGGCAGAAAGAAAAAGATAAAGGGAATGTACTTTCTGGAATAGTCTTCTATAACAGACACCAAAACCTACAGTATGATCACATTTTTATGGTCAAAACATACATGACCAGGTCTATGATTTGATGAGTACTAAAGTAATACACTTTTGCTGTGCAACCATCATGTGGGGTCATTTTATTTTCCTATTCCCATGGAATGACTACTCCTATCTACTCTCTTTCCGGTCTAGCTCCAGAAAGCTTGCTGAAAAGAATGACCATTATTGGAGTGATCTTGTCCTTCCGCTCAATGGCTATGGAAGGCCTTAGAGAGGTAAGCATCAGAAAAACGTTGCATAATAGGGAACATTTTTACCCCTCATAGAGGAGTCTCTCACTACTTTACTAAAAAGTAGTTATTCTTTGTGTTGTTACAGGAGGCTCGTCAGAAAAAAACACTTTAATAATTTTTTGGGATTGTGAATTTCCCCACTGTGGGACTAATAAAGGATGATTTTATTTTAGCGGAATAAACCAGTATTTTGTCAAGCAGCTTAACACCTTCCAGATGATGTTTCTTTCATGGCTCAGTGTGGTTCCATCATGAAGAAAATCAACTTTGAAGTGAGATGTAAATTGGTATTAAGTCAAGGAGGCGGAGGGTTTAATATTGAAGTTAAGCTCTCCCCACATCCTCTCATGTGATTGACATCAAACATTGGACTTCAGGAGATCTGCCTAGTGATGTTTCTCGATGCAGGACTAGCAATTACAGTGAAGGGGGTTTTCTGGCAGGAGAGCTTGACTTCAGTGCTAAATTCTCCACCTCCTTGACTTTACACCACTAATTCATATTTCACTTCAAAGCTGCTTTTCTGGATGATGCCACCATACAGGACCATGAAAGAAACATAATCTGGAAGGTGTTTAGCTGCATGACAACATACTGGTAGTGGTTTATTAGGTCAATATCTGCTGACAGGTCCCTTAGAAAAAAGGTTTCTAGGTCACTCCAAGGCAAAACCTGTACCAGGACCCTTTATTGACCATTTATTTTACTTAAGGTCTTGTTCTCCTTGCTAACTCTACCACCCCTATTGCTATGATCTCTGTATGTTTGCAGTCATTCTCGAGTATATCATTACATTCGACTATAGAATGTAAATACAGAACAGCACATGAATATCAGTATGTGTAAATTATATTAATAGCCTGCAGGGCAGACAACATAACAGTATAATAAAACTGACAAGCAATATAGCACTGGCACCCAGATGTACATAAGAGGATAAAAATGAAGCTTACCAGATGCAGTCATAAGAATATTGGAGCGTGCACACAAGTTGTATAATACCAGGTTACAGGTGCAGACTGAAGGCTAGTGGATAGTAATATAGTTGTCATTTATACTGAGATAAGAAAAGAGCTGTGCTGCTATAACATGATTTTTAATTGTATATTATGTCTTGTTCTATATGACATAACATTATTCTCTATACATTATCAGCCCAGACATCACATGCCAGGGCTGGCAGACAGAAAACAAAGGAACGCCTCCTATATCTGCCCTACGCTAGGACAAATGAACAGAATTATGAGTTTAAGGGGTGTTGGCTTGGATAACGTGTATTCTTGAGGTATCCTACAACAAAGGGAAAAAAACATGCGGCTCTGCTGTATCCAATAGCCGGCTGCGCACCATGTAACGGTTAAAAAAATATCTGCAACTGCAAACTTTCATCTTCAAAGTTCACTCGATGAAGCTTGTGCACTAGACGCCCTGTCCCGGCCAACTCCATCGCCGGACTCACCCCCCCCCCCCCCCTTTATGCCCTTGCCACCCCACTCGGTTCCAGGGAGCTGGCATAAAGATAATGCAGTGGGGGGGGCGGCGATCAGGAGGGGGGGGTGGGTTCAGTATGTGGTCTTAGGGGGGGGTGGGGGGGGGGGGGGTGGGTGGGGGGGGGGGGGGGGGGGGGTGTGGATATAACGGGCTCAGTGGGTTATTCCAGCCTAGCTAGTTTTTACAGACAAGCGTTTATACTTTAACAGCTGACCTGCAGGGGGGTTATTGGGTTTGTAGCCTAATGTTGTTGGTTATCAAATGTTTTTGGGCCTTGGAACATTTTGAAATTTTGTAAGCTGCATTTAATACCTTGTCACAGTCATTGCAGATAAATATTAGATATTATTATAAATTAGTATATGAAATGAAGGGTTTTTCTTGTTTGTGTGTCTTTTTAATTTTTTTGAAACTGAGAAACCATTACTTGTTTTATTTTTTGCAGGTTTGCATCATCATTGTCCCGTTTATTATGGTCCTATTGATACCTTAAGGATGGGTTACTCCGGACCTTGACATCAGGTTATGCCGTGCCTCTGCTTTTATGTACTAAATGATACAAAGGCAAGCTTGTTGGAGCCTGCTCTGCCGTTTATAGGGAGCTTTCCATACATGCTGGTGCTGAAGTCTGGAAACTGTGGCCCCCCATGCTCCAAACCTACACCAGGATGACAATCTTAGCATATTATGAACAGGGGGCAAATATGACACAATATTGAAGAATTGATGAAGGTTTTTTTTTATTGTTTTTTTTTCACAAAAAGAGATCATTAGGAGAAAGTTCTAAAAAGAATTCTTGATCTTTTTGGTGGTAGTTGTAATATTTTTTAATGCCAAGCATGTTAAGAGCAGGAGGATTTGAGTAGTTTGTACATTGTATCCTATCTGCAGCAGCCATGTTATAGAGCAGGAGATGGAGTAGATTGTAACATTGTATCCTATCTGCAGGCGCACAGTTATAGAGCAGAAAGCTGAGCAGATTGAACTTATGACCACATTTACGAAGGGCAATGCGCCAGTTTTCTGGTCAGACTTTGCACATTTTTTCAGTGCAAACTGCTTGAGTTTCTGGAAAGAACATTTATGGGCACACTCACACTCTAGGCATAACTAGGCATCACGCCAATACAAATAGGAGGCGATCATGTTGTCCTCATTCGACCATGCGCCAAATTTATCATGCAACGTCAGACATAGTGTGTCGCAAAGTTAAAGGTGTTAAAGATTGCAACACAAAATAGTTGGTGAACTCTCTCCGGCCATTGCGGGAGGGAAGTGCCCAGAATTCACGATTTTGGCACACGTTATTAATGAATCTGGCGCATGCTGCATTTACACACAGCCAGAGCATTTTAGTGCGTTTTCACTAGTCCTAGTAAATGTGCCCCGTTGTCTATACCTTAGCATGCATGGGTATAGGAGCAGGAGGATATCAGATTGTCCATATGTCCTATCTTCAGACATCATATTTACAGCAAGAGGAGGGGATAAAAGATTTTAATTTACTATTCCATATTTTTTTCTAAACTTGATAAGTGGTCTTAGATAACACTCTTGTCAGTCAGTCCTGGCAGTTGGTTTATGGTACTCTGTTTGCTTGGTCGTCCATGAAGGGATGGCGTCATTAATTATAACCATCCACCATGACTAGATGATAACTAGACAAAGTAAAAAAAATATTTAACTTAATACTAAACATCATCTCCATCAGCTCATCCTTCTCTATAACATGCTACGTTGCAGATAGGGCATATATGATAATTCTCTTCAGCTCCTACTGGATGTCTCTCAGCTCACTGCTGTAGCATTGGCTGCCGGCAGAGTGTACTATGTACCAGCTGCTCATCTGTACCTTAGACACCATGGGCCATTGCAGGGACTGCAGGTTCCCTTGAATGTTTAGTAGGAAAGTTAACGAATAAGTAAATGGTATATTACAAAACGTAAGGCCATCCTTTTTATACTAACTTAAAGCCTTTAGTTTCTAGAGTAACACTAATAGTTTAACAAGTAATTTAACAAATACATTTCATTTGCCAGTCCACCTGTCCTTCCTCATTTAGTTCTACACGCAACTAAATGAATACATAACACCTGGTGATGTACACTCACGCGGCGCACTTTAGCAGGTACACCATGGCCCCTAGTAACGGGTGGGACCCCCCTTTTTGCCCTCAGTAAAACCCTGGCCTCAATTCTTCGTGGGTGCATAGATTCACAAGGGCTGGAAGCATTCCTCAGAGATTTTGGGTCCATATTGACATGAGGCATCACACAGTTGCCGCAGATTTGTCGGCTTGCACATCCTATGATGCGAATCTCACGTTACCCACATCCCAAAGATGCTCTATGTGTCAGATCTGGTGACTGTGGAGGCCATTGATACAGTGAACCTTGTCATGATCAAGAACCAGTACTGTAGATGATTCAGCTTTATGACATGGCTGCATATCCTGCTGAAAATAAGCCATCAGATATTGGGTCATTGTGGTCATAAAGGAGTGGACATGGCCAGCAATCAATACTCGTAGCTGTGGCAGTGCAAACATGCTCAATTTACCGAAGGGCCGCACAGAGAGTGCCAAAAGAAAATAATTCCCCACCACCAGGACAACCACACACCACCAGCCTGACCCGTTGATACAAGGCAGGAGATCCATGCTTTTATGTTGTTGTACGGTCACAAATTCTAACCCACCACTGAATTGTCGACAGAAGTTCGGACTCATCAGAATACCAGGCAACGTTTTTCCATTCGATCTACTGTCCAATTCGATGAGCTGGTGCAAATTGTAGACTCAGTTTCCTTTCTTAGCTTGAAGGATGGGCACCGGGGGTCTTCTGCTGCTGTGCCCAATCTTCTGCCCTCAAAGTTCGACTACTGTGCGTTCAAGAGATATCTTCTGCCTACGTTGGTTGTACGGGTGCGATTTGAGTCAACTGTTGCCTTTCATCGGCTAGAACGCTTCTGCCCATCCCCTTGACCTGGCATCAACCGAGGTCAATTCCGCCCACAGAACTCCGCTCGCTGGATTGTTTTTCTTTTTCGCCAATTCCTGTAAACCCTAAGAGATGGTTGCTTGCATGGAAAATCCCAGTAGATCAGCAGTTTCTGAAATACCAGACCAGCCTTCTGGCAACCAACAACCATGCACGTTCCAAAAAGGCATCAAATCAACCTTTCTTCCCCATTCTGATGCTCGGTTTGCAGGAGAATTTGTCTTGACCATGTCCGACATTCCTAAGATGCACTGAGTGCCGTCCAGTGATTGGCTGATTAGAAATTAAGGGTTTAACGAGCAGTTGGACAGTGTACCTAATAAGTGGCTGTGAGTTATATATCCAGGTATATAGATAGTTCCTTGATAATGCAACCTAGAGCTGATGAAGATATAAGTCATTCCAAGGTACAATTTATAAGATGCCTACAAATCTAGAACTACAACATTTTACGCTTACTTTCACATCATTGTGGCGGCATCTGTTCCGAATAGCTTTAAAACTGCATTCAAAATCATCCCTATATCAAAATTCCAGGCAAGGCTTATCAGGGAGATGTGCACAAAGTGCATGTGCTTCGTAAAGATAAGTCTTGTCCATGTGATTTGTAACAACTAAACTCCAAGAACATGTATCGGTACAAATGCACCCTTTCCAATCCTTTCACATGGCCACTATCCAATAATAAAAAAAAGTTTTACTTACTTAGAGATGAGTCACATAATGGGTGACCATACTCTTGTGCTCCAACACAACCTGGTAGTTGTCAATGAAGCCGGGGTGCACAGTACGTCGGCTTCACTGCGCGGCTGCGAAAGCGCAAGAACTCTAGGTCAAGGTATAGTATTAAGAGTCTTTTTTTAAAAGGGCCGATGCAAAAACTTGGGTAAAGGGCGTTTGGGCACTTAAACACCAGTCTACTAAGGACTTGTGGGTGGTTTAGTTTCCTCAAATCGCCCTTAGGTTTCTATTTAATAATGGTTGATGCATCATCCTCCAGCTTTTTTCCTGCTCTCAGTTGTATCTATGTGGATACTTGGATTTAGCAGCAACTACTAACAGGATTTCCTACAGAAGTAATTAACAATACCTTCAACCTTGTTTTATATTCAAAGTTTCATTATGGTGTTCACCTAAAATAAGTGTTAAAAAGTACTTGCTGGAACACTACCCGACGTCATGGGGACACTTTCTATCTTAACAGAGTTTATTGAGGACTCGGTCTAATGTCCTTCAGCTCACCACTTCCCACCTCATCCCTTACAAACTGAAAATCCTACAATGGAGTGTCCGCACCCGAGATGTACAGCATCATGGGAATAGCCTGTTTGATGGCAGAATGAGTCCACAACAGGGGGAGTAGGAGCTGAATGTGGACATGGTCGAGTGTTAATCAGTTGACTCAACTGGAAGAGAACAGTGTGCCCCTACTCATAATATGCATTCTGGCAGGGCTAGATACTATAAAGGTATTTAAGTCAATTTCAACTATAAATTGTTTAATATAAAAAGTGATTGGAAACACGTTATAAATACTTCTGTAGGCACCTGTGATTGCGATTTAAGTGAAAACACTGCTCAGAGGTTTCCATTTAAGAATAAAGTAAACGCTATGGTTCTGTAGTAGATTATAATATAGGCAGTTTGGCCCATATTCTGTGACAAGCCTTCTAGAGGGTTCATTGGTCGCCCAACCACCCTCAAATTTTATTATGAGAAGGACCTTCAATCACCCATAAATTCGGAAACGCAGATATGTAGCAGGCAGAAACTTGATTCAACGTACCATAGTTTAGAAAGTGATCAGTATTGTAGGTGGCTATAATATTCATACAGTCCCACGGCAGTCTTATGGTCATAGTGGTAAGACATGGGAATAAATATCTGCTGTATGGGCAGCACCCAGCTTTGTTATAACTGTGTACATGAGTAATCTCTTCATAGAAAAATAATAATACCCCTATTACAGTCAGGGATCATTTTGTCTTATAATAGACGACTATGTGACACATTCCTACAAATCAAGCCTGAGAATCCAAGCTGTGAGAATTGGTCGGTGTTGAGACCAGAATTAACCAATGATATTGACTTTCCCATTTTATTGCTCACAAATCTATCGCTGGTAAAGAATGGGAATATTTACCATAAAAAGGGCATTTATTCTAGTGACAGGCGTATAGAACATTGCACAAAAACTGCTGTCTGTGATACTCTAACAACTGGTGACCACAGAATACCACATCAGAGCCTCATACACGGCCTCTCCTCTTCGCAGTTTTATGTTATTATTATGTATTTTAGCTGAGTTTATGCACTGAGCACCTGGCTGTTTGTACATAATCATTTCTTCCAAATAGGCTACATAAATGTCCCTACCCACACTGCGCCCTGTGCCAACAGTGACATTTAGGAGCATAATGTTCTTGCCCAGTCTCGAATATTTACTGAATGCTCATCCGTTTCGAGCTGCCATATTGTGTAGAAATAGGGCACACGCTGAATAATTGCTGAAACTTAGGAAATCATCAAGAGAGAACCATTTTGCTGAAGTCTGCTTCATATAATTTGTGATTTTACAAATGTCACAAATTGATCATTTGACAAGCCTTAAACAAGGCTGTCGCACAGATTTAGAGGTATGAACTATCCAGGGATCGGGGATAAGTTGCTGACTATCAGTGGAGTTGAGTTCCATATCACTAGGTGGTTACTGTTCCCATGGAACATTTAAATGTGCAAGCATAAGTCGTTATTTAGGTGAGACTTATGAAGATTTGGGAACAGGATTCCTGTCCATTGTGAACAGTATTGCTGACGGTTGGTTAGGGTTTTGATCTTTTGGATAGGTGATACCCTCAATGCCATGGGCCACAAATTGATGTTTGGTAGTGTTAACGTGAACCTGTCCCACAAATCTCATTCTATTACACCATGGAAGTACCTTTATAACAGTGACTGTAAAAGTGTTACATGGTTGTAGTTGACTTCATTGGTGTTGCTGTTTTTTTCTCCAAAAAAACATTTTATTCCCTTATTTTTACCCATTCAGTAGCAGGAAGAGCTCTTAGATGCATCAAGCTCGCCCTGCCCTCCTCATGGCCGCTCTGCTAATATAATCTGCCCCTCTGCAACGCTCTCAGTACACCTATTACTGGTCATATTGAATTCGGTTTAAAATTCAACACAGTGGCAGTACCCTTTCTGTTTGTAATGGGGCGACCGATCCACAGGGCACCCCGCATGCACCTGTGTGTGAGCGGCATAAGGGAGAAGTAATAGTTGCTGGTCCTTGCTGTTCCGGTTATCGTGCACATTACAGGAGCAGATCACGGGCTGCATTGTGGGATGGCCTGGGATTGAGCAGCACCCGAACAGACAGACACACCTGCATCTTCAGAAATTTCAAAAAGGCTTCAAGAGTGACCAGGAGGCTAAGGCAGTTACGAGGGGATGTGCAGAGGGGCAGGATAATAAGGCATAGGGGCATTAGAAGGCACAGGGGCTCAGCTTCTTTCAAGAGCTTCTGTTCTGGTCATGGACTGGCGAGGCTCGAAGGAAATAAATCAGGTGGTAAATAAATTCTTTTGAGAAATCAGCCAATACAGAGGATACAACTAGAACCAATGAAACTGTTTTACAGTATGCACAAGTTATTGTCAGGTGTTATTGAGTAGATTTGTGTGTCAGGTTCCCTCTAAATATGATAACGTATAATTTGTAGAAGTTGTTTGAGCAAGTAGCTCGTGTTTGAAAACAAAAAATTTGATTAAAAAAAACAGTTAAAATCACAGGTAAACACTACAATTGGACTGTATACGTATCCGTGTATGGGTACAAATTCTGCAAAAACCACTGGTCGGGGACTGTGGGTCCACCAAGGGCAAGCAACTGTGGTATTTTGGTCTACAAAAACACTATAGTGGTTTGTGGTTTACGACACAACCTCTCTAGGTGAGCACTAGATGTTTCCTTACATCCCCTATTAATCAACTTATAATCTTGCCTGGTATCCAGGATACTAGAACAAGTCAGAGGGCTGGTCTCCTCGGGTGAATCCAGCAGCCTCGGCTCCTCCCATTGCCTTTTTCAGCATTCGCAAAAACATGTCATCCAAACAAGGGGACATCATCTAAGTCTGTTAGTTCTCCTAACATCAGTCAAATGTACAACTGCATGTGATCACATACAATCACAGATCCTTATGGAACTTCTACTCCTCAACCGTGCACTCCAGGCAGGCTGCTGTGATTTAAATGGAGCATTGTATATGCATGGGTACAGTTTAATAATGTTTAAGAGCTATAGAAACTTGACATGTATATCACACTGGCCTAAACATATTGTGAAGGGTTGAAAGGCATCATAGGGAAGGAGTGTTATGGATTCAGCCAGAGGAACATGACTCTGTCTTGGTCGCTCTAGATATCCTTGGCTCAACAGAAGATTATAAAGTTGATTAATGAAGACTCTTCGGATAACAACATTAGCTACAGAACAGGTGTCATAGTTAGAGTAGGGCCTTAGGGGAACCTGTCACTAGCTTGTATTTCTGAAAATGCTGGCAACAGGTGTCCCTTTAAGCCAGATCAGCGAGTGCAGGAGTTGATAAAACCTTTTAAAAAATTTGGGCCTCTGTTGGCTCAGTTTGCTGAACAGTGGATAGTTTTATAAAGGGGTACAGGAGCAGCACAAGAACACAGAGGAAAAGTAAAGATGTTAAGAAAAAGACAGAAACTGTATGTGGAAATTTTTCAGATATGTTTCTGCAAAGCCGTGATCTGAAGAGATTCGCAGTAGGGTTTCTGAGTAATCTGAAAAAACCAAGAGCTATTATATGTTGTCATAGGATGTTTAAGGTCATCATTGGATTGGTAGTCATTTCTCTGACAGTGAAAGATGTTACTGTAACAAACAGCTTTGTAAAGTGTAGGCTATTTGGTACTATGTAAGGAGAAGTGCAAAGTAAAAGCCAGATTACACAAAACAATTCAAGCTTTGGAAAAAAACAAGCCAAAAACTTCATCTCTTCTTCATGTAGGATCCGGAGTTAGTTTTATGGGCCCCAAAATCGTTTGAGTCAACAAAATATTTGTAACTAAGTTAGGAATACATTTTTGGGTTTGAGCTCAGCAAAATATAAAGGGTCACCATACCAAACAAACTCAAAAAAACTAGGATTGGAAAGATACAATCACACCTTATAGATAATCAGATGTGTCATAGAGGTTCGCTTACCCACTATAACAAAATTTACAGGCCAGTCCAGGGTTACGTACAGATAGGTTCTCTAAGTTTGTTCTTAAGTTTGAATTTGGTATGATAAGTCGGAACTGTAATATTTTATAAATTGTAACCCCAACCAGATTTTTTTTTGTCCTCCGTGTACATTTGGATTTAAAAATGTTGGATTGTCATAGACCCATGATTAACAATAAGAGCTCATTGCAGATGGCCTTTACTAACTGTTGATAGCTGGTCTATTGTATCCGTAGGCTAAAATACAGTAAATCACCAACATCCGAGTCCATTTGTAACTAAGGGTGAAGCGGGTTGTCTTAATAGGGGGGCCGCCTGTATTGCCAATGTTTATCATCATTTTTAAATCTCCTCCTCTCGTCTAATCTTTGCGACAGACGAGAATATTGAGCGCGTGGGCTGCCACAATATTTCCGGCACCAGAGTGGAAGGGGAAGCAACTTAGAGGCAGGGAACAGTACCAAGTGCTTTGGTTGGGGGGGGGGGGTGTAATAGCCAGAGCCAATGGGGAACAGAGCTCCTAATAAACATATATTTCTAGTCATAGCTGCTGGATCAACTTTCCTATATTTCCTTAAAGGGAACCTACCACCGACAAATCTACCTATAGAAGGGAGATCGGGTTGTAGGTGGATCAATGACACGTGAGGATATCCCTTTTAAGGGCTTAATCCTCATGTCCCCCACTTACTTTATATCCTATTTGACTTTTATGGTTGTTTTATGCGGGGCTACTGGGGCGCCCGGTAGCCTCTTTTCCCTCCTAATCACCATCTTTCGCACCTGCGCGCCCTCTCCGAAGATCCTCCCAGCTGCACTGTGAGCAACAGAGGCACGCTTCGGAGTCAGTGACGCGCAGGCGCGGGCCTGTGTTCTGCACATGCGCAGACGGCATGATCGTCGGACGACGGCGCGCAGCTGCCGAAGAGGTGGAGGGGGGGTTAAGTGGACTACGCGGGCGTGGAGTAGCCACCTCATGTAACACTCAGATATGTCGGCTACCCACGCCCCAGTCGCCGCATAATAAATTACCATAAAAGTCAAATAAAGTTACTAAAGAGAGTGGGGACATGAGGATACCTTAAAAAGGGCTAGCCTCACTGGTTTTTCCCATTGCTAAACAACACCCAAAAACTAACCTCTCCTTCCTCCTATCCTAGAACCCGATCTACCCTTATAGGTAGATTTTGGTGGTAGGTTTCGTTTAATGTATAACAAACAAGAAAAATAGGAAACCTAAGGTGGATGTGGGCCATTGTAGCCTACACCAGGACTTTTTAACCTTTGTTACTATAGCTGTGTAAAACACAACTTCAAGTTCAGGTTTCACAGACTCCCTATAACTAAATTAAGCATGGTTAGTTTCTGCTGAAAGGTTTTGAACTATGGTCCTACAAGCATTGAAGGTCTGAGCTTTCCAATTACAAGGGGCTTGATGCAAGAGAGATCATGAATCATCTACAGCTTAGTAAGACCATGGCATGAAACGTTGAACCAAGTTATTAGTTAGCCACTGATTCTTTTAAAGTGTGGCGTCAGTTCAGTAAGGATAAAGTCATTCAAGAACAAATCTTTTAGCCATTCTGTGTGTAGATTTGTCTGGGCTTGGGATATTGTCCCTCCTGCATGATCCAGTTCCAGCCAAAGCTTTTTTTTTGGAGAGGTGGAAGAATGGCCTCACAGTCAAACTCTAGTAATACTTTGGGGTTACAGAATGATTAATTTTCAATGACTGCAAAAAAAACAAGACCTTCTTTGGATGCAACGCACAATTCCTAATATTCCCTCTTCCTCCCAGACAGTGCTGGACCACTGATGTAAAGTGTCTGTGTTGATTTGCTGTGTTTGGGTGTTTCTTTAGCAGACATAGCTTTGTGGCCAATCAACTCTTGTTGTCGTGTGTTATTAAACGGGGCATTGTTCCCAAGAATAGATGTAATGTTTAGATGCAACCTTACAAACCAAAGCCCACTCTCCCATCTCCCTTCAGTAGTAGAGTCATTCTGAAAGAAAACTCCATAAAACATTATAAAGCTCAGTCTTTTTGTTTAATCAAAACTTGAACCATTAAACTCGGGAAGCTAGATCAGTAAACTGCTTTAGATGTGCAAATTGATTCCACTGCCATTTCTCAAATATAGACTTTCTTGTACTGGACTTCCCAGATGTTTGGTCATGATGATGTAATAAATAGTACAGAGCTATTGCTTCCTATACTACTTATGTATCCTTCCCTAAAAGTTACGACATCACATTGCTTCAATCTATAGTTATTTTTAGTATCACTCAATGTAATCTCTTACTCCATCCACAAGAGAGCATACACTCTTATATATTCATTGGAATCAATAAAGGAGCCCTCTGCCCACTAGTTACCCAGATTATCAGCTCAATTCAAGTCACTAATGTCATGGTAAAGCAGAATGGTCATACTGTTCCCTCTCCATTAACTTAAGTGATGATTAAAGAGAAAAAAAAAATATCAGCTGTAGTAGAGATGATCGGTGTTGATCCCCAATGTCCAGTTCTTTGTTATATAGTAACATCATTTGGTCATTGGTGAAATAAAGAATGTATCAAGTAACTTGCAGGATGATCCTTAGTCGCCATAAACAGTTGGAGTTGGTCTGGGATTTCTAGGTCACCAGATTAACAAACTAGCCATCAAACTCCTAGGAAAATAGCTTATAACTGGGTTGTCTTCTGCTTGAACTGTGGGTTACCAAATTTAAGCCCACTAGAACTCCTGGGGACCAGCCTGACACTAGCATAACACTTTCATTACTTCTCCTTAGTCGAGCCCTTGTGCCTCCCCACCTTGGCTTGGCTTAGCGAGTGGTATCGTGGTTCTGAATGTGGACAGAGGTAGTGGGATATTGCCGTTTTCTCTTGAGAGAAGATTGGTTGTTGAAATTAAACAATTCTACCATTTTCTCCTCCCCTGCTAGAAAAGGGTAAAGTCATAGCTACCCTGTATATGCCAAGCTCTCTTTTATGATCACCTCTAGGCTACCGGCTTTAGTTTCCAAGTATGTATTTGCAATGATGGCCAGGTGATTTATTTTCAGCACCCAATATCCGAATTGATATTTTTCTCTCATGTAGTGGGCCATAGGCTAGGAGCAGACAGCCTGGCCACTGCCCCACTTGACAGGATATAAGACTCATTTGCTGTTATTAGAGCAATCCCAATGTCTTTGATGCTTCTGAAGGATTGAGCTATTAGAGGATCAAAGAGTCGTGTGATGGTCCTCTTGAAACAACATTTATTATTAGAAAGTTAAAGGGTATTCTCATCTGGGCACTTACATTCAGTTAATTAACGTCCATATGTAAACCTTTCTAAATTAGTTATTTAAAAAAAATGTGTCCTGTGTGAAGAAATTTCTCATAAGATGTAGCCATGTAGTCACCTTAGAAACGGATAGATTCTCGGATCCGGCCACCTCTGATGGACTTGAGTGCCACAAAGAAACAAAAGGTTTTTGTATATAAATGTCCGGGAGTTACTACATGTCGGCACATCGCAGCCTCACTGTGTATGATTGCTGAATCTGGTGTTCCGCCAGGACTACTATGCGCAGGACTCTGGCCACGCGCTGCCAGAGCTGTGACGTTGGTCGTGATCGCGAAGGAAGCTACCTGGTTTCTAAGGGACCATAGTCACTAACCTTTATGAAAATTATCTTCACACAGGAAACATTTTTTAAGTAAACACATTGAAGAATGTTTTTTACATATGGTAAAATGGTTAATTAAATGTAAATGCCAGATGGGAAACCCCTTTAAGATAGCGCTTTTATATTCTTACAAAATGTACATTCTCTGTGTTTCCATAATGGAGATTTCAAACAAAAAGCCAAAAGTCCGTACATGCCACTCTGTTCTGCCTCTAGTGGGACTGCACAAATGGGGGAGCACGGTTCCTGTGGATCGGGATGCACTTGTGTTTATGGGACAACCATTAAAGGGGCATACCAACCCTACCTGAGTGACTTTATGGGAGTAGTTTCCAGATTAATACATTTCAGTACAGAATTTCAGTACTGATATTACACGGAACCCATGTCACCCCAATCCACAATAGATAAAGAGTATTGCCTCTGAAGGTCTCAATGATTGGAGCATGGTTATAAAGCTTGTGCCCCACTATAACATTGCACATATTCGTAAATCTAGTTTGAGACCTGTGGATCTACAATATTCTCGTGTATTGAGCAACGGCAGTTGGAAACTCAATCATACAGTAATGTCAATATGTCAGAAATATGGTCCGTTCCTGTTCATGAGCACCTTTGTTTATTGCTTCGACCACAATATAACAGCCACACCATCTACTCACTGTCTTCCTTTTTCCAGCGTTACAAGAGAATATTGATAGTAAGTAAATTAACTATGAGTTTGACAAGGATTACACAGGGCTTGGAATTATTAACTGAAACCAGCAATAGACTTAGGCCCCTGCCACACTTGCGTTGTTCACAGTTCTTGTTCTGCGGTGCTTTTGAACAGAACTTGCTGGATTCGACTCATTAATCAACAGTCTTTTTTTTCTGACTTGCCATTTTTTTCATGACACACCACGCGCATGTTTTTTTAAAATGCGTTTTAAATCTCAGCAGCGCTACAGACTTTGAAGTCATTGTGTGAAAAACAAGCACCATACAGCTCCATGGAGACGCCATCCAAAAACACATTGCCACTCTGAGGACATGCAAGTCCAATCCAAGTCAATGCATTTTTCACGCAGCATATCCATTTGAAAAGATAGAGTCTCAGTTCTGAGCCTTTTCACGCAGTTATTTCGGTAAACCGCTTGAAATTGCATGAAAATCGGCACCGGCGTGAAAAACGAGACACTGAACCAAACTTCGACTGGAAACTGATCGAAACTCGGATGAAAAATGTCAGTTTTCACTTGCCAAACCCCCCTGTCAGACTCTGACGTGAATCTGCAAGGCCAGTGTGAAAGGTACCTCAGGAGAACGGAAAGTCTAGGAAGATTTACAGAATATAATTTGATAGTTTACGTACAGTATCTAAGAATGGAATCTGATTAGCATTAGCAATGAGATACCACTGAGTGCACATAAATAAACCAAGAAATGCATATTGGGTGAGGCCGATTGGATTCAAGACGGAATACGACCATCAGCTTGCTTCCAGCATTATTCATGCTCTAATGTCTGTTTTGTTGCATCACAAATTTGCTAAATAAGATGAGATTTATTTATACTACGTTTGTGTTCTGTGGACTTTCCAAGATTCTGAGTAACCCCTGCTCCGGTTCCAGTGTTCATGCCACAAAGTGGCTGCCTCTCCTGTCTATGTCACAATGATGGCTCAGCAGAAGTGCGGGGTGTATTCAATGGTTTCAGTGGACCACAGTAAGTCACTGTTGAATGTAGCAATCCTGTGGGGTCGCTGGAGGCAACTGGATGGGCTGAATGGACACTCCAACCCAATCTGTTGCCATAAGACCAGAAATCTGGAGGTGGAGGAAACCCCAGGGGTTTTTGGGATTGCTGAAAAAAAATTGACAATTAGTTATTACAATGGATATATAGCTATTAGAGATGAATTTAGGTGCCTAACAGAGTAGTAATATGACAATCCATACTTTTTGTTGTATTCATAACATTTTCACCAATTAATTGTAATAGTTTCTCAGTGGGTGCACAGGCTAAGGTGGCCGGGATGCAGATTTCTTCAAATAAAATGTTCATTTTGGAGAACATTATTTTAAAACTTTCTTAATATACAGTATTGTAGGTGTTGTTATTATATTTGTTGGATCTCCTTCTAAAGTAGCACTCCTAGTGCTTAAACAAAGGCCGCAGTGTTAGGCTACATTCCACACAATGTATGGGGGAACGTATATATGGCCACGTATATAGGGCTGATTGTACGTCCCATCACACTGCTATGGGCTCACGGCCCCCATAGGAAGTGGTACGGTTGCCGCTCTTAGCCCGGAAACAATAGGACAGTCCTATTTTTCACCATGTTATGCGGCGCATGTGTCATTTTTTTTTTTGATGTTCCTATGGAGAGGGTGGGGGTGGGCCAGCGCCACGTCCTCCTCTCTCCGCACTCTGCCGTGTGCCCGCCATGGCTACGTACGGCGGCGGCAATCGGCCTCGTGCATGTAGCTCTGTAGAGTGAAAGCGTTCCAGAACCTCTGATCAACACTGGGACGAATACAAGATAATCGTTGGATCGCTTGTAAGGCTGTTCTTCGGATCGCTTGACTCCATATGGACTGGCGGTGACTGCCGGCGTCATGCGCAAGTCACTGCCCCTACCACCCCCAACCCCGCCCCCTCAGAATTGAGGAGCGTTCCGACGATTAATTGTACTTTGCCGCATTTTAGATAGCGTTAACCGAGGGGTTACGGTAAACGCTATCACTTACACTGCGGGGGTTTGTTAAGCACTATTAAGCACTTTCTAGTGCCGAAATCTGGGTGACAGTCCTCTTTAAGATGACAGACTTTATGGTCAGAATGAATGACAAAAAAATGCAAATAATGTGGATAATTAGATACCCACATGCTGACGTCACCTATGCACAGTAGTCACCTATAACAGGGGGGTGGGCTTGTAGGCGTCGCTTGATGGGCATGTTGGGAGGGAAAATAACCAATCCCCAGCCGATCATGGCAAACGCGACCGCCATGACACAAAACTTGTGAACAAAACATCAAACATGCACGAATTAAAAACAACTGACTAAACCACAATTACATTAAAGGAAATTATAATACCACTTCTTTTCTATATTACAACACATAACTTTCACTTAGCTGAATGTAAAGGAAGACTGCCATTCATTCTTGTCATTCAAAGCCTACAGGCCTCGACCGCCTCCATGTAAGGAGCCATTTGATTCCAATGAAAGCAATCTCTTTTTAATTGCTATACCTATCTCCCCATTTGTTAGGTTACCATTACTCTTTCAATGCCCGGAAATGTAAGTGTATGGGGGTCACCTGCATGTGCTGTACGCAACATGTTTTTTTTTTTGATGCATCTTGGAAACCCTTTCCTAAAATAACAGGAATATGATGTTCTCTTAATCTGATATTATATAGAGGTTCTACTTGTTTTGCCGGTGTAGAAACTGTCTGCCAGGAGAAAACACACGCAGACTACGTACCAGTTTACAGCTTGATAAAATGTTTCACTAATGTTGTGTGTTGATGACCCTCCCAATTAAAGGGTTTTTGTTCTCGGGTGGAACTACAAATTACAATGGGTGGGCATGGGGAAGTTGTCTTGGGATCTCAGTATCTACCATGTGATGTGTCTGGTGCACTGAAATCTATTTTTGACTAGGATATTCAGCATAGTAGGCCTCGTATGAAGGCCCTTAGTGAAGGTCGTCTCTGAAGTATACTTTGCATTCTTTAGTTCGGGATCCTGTTCAGTATGAACGCAATAACAATGTTATTCATTTGGACAAATCAAAAGTGATGGAGTATCTGTCTCTATCATTTTCTTATTTTCATTTCTTAGTCAGTAATTGTTTCTATTATTGTTAATGCCTCACATATGCCTTCCCATCATGTTCTGGGTACCCCCCTAAACTCTAAGCCTATATCTTAATTCTACTGATGCTCTGAAAGACTTCCTTATCATTTATACCGTCTGGACGGACACATTTGGCCCATAGGTAGGCTTTTTTTTCACATGATCTGGAGGCGTGTGTCGTGCTATTATAGAGAGTAACACATTCGAGTTTTGGTTTACGAAACACACTTACGTGAATACAACTCAGTATAGAGTCAAGTTGGGCACCCCAAAATTTAGATGCTTGTCTCCGATAAATTGCTCATGAAGATATGGTTCATCCTGTTGCCCTCATCAAAAATCAACAAAGTCATGATTATTCTGTTCAAATACAGTACCAGGCCATGAACACATCGGCGGTTGTACCTCAAAATAAGTATGTATATGTTTAATCAATGGATTGTCAGTGTTGTGAGATGAACCTACTTTCAAAAACTTGCACAAAACTTTGCAAGTCTGTACATGACTACCACGGACGTGCCGGTGATCTTGATTAAATCCATTGGAGTATTAACAAATAAGGAATTAGGTTAGAGATGAACATAAGAGCTTCGAAGACAAACTTGAGTCAGCGGCCTCACTTTGGCCTGCCTTGCATAGAACCCAGCAGATGGCTTCAACCCTTCTAATGTGGTCCTCGTGTAGAGCTCTCTACGTCTATTAAAACAAGTTGAGGTCCTTACACAAACCAGGGGATACATGCGACTGCCGTAAAAATGAATTAGTATCCTTCAAGTAAACTGGAAATCCATCACGATGGGGTCTCAATAGACCAATATAAAAATTGCGATAAAGATTCCAGCGACTATATGGATGGATGGGGGGGTCGCTCAGGACATTATGAATCTTTTGGGAGTAAGTACCAAGAGGTCTTTTTGGGAAATGCAATGGGGGAGCTTTTAAGCTTTTTTTCAGCACAAAACTTATTTTCCACTGAACGTTCTTAGAACGTGCAGCTGGGAAACATCCTGTATTAGTATGGGATCAAACTCGAACCGTACAATAGGTTGAGGTATACTATGTTGCCTTTCGACTTCTTCAATGTAGTATTTTTAGGTGGTTTGGCCACTGACCCAGACAATTGGTGGGCTGGCTGAACAGCAAAATACGGCTTACTTGACACCCCAAAACTCACTTGGCTGTGATGGCCAGGGACACCCCTTCAGTTGCATCTGGCATATGTCCAGGTACGACAATCATGCTGACCTACGTGAATGTTAGTTTGACATCCTCACTCTTCTTTAAAGTATGTCCTGAAGATCTGATAAGAAAAGCGGATTAGGTTGATTTTGTTTCATTCTGTCTGTACTAGTCTTAACACGATTACCTTTTTCTTATCTGTTGTAAACTATGTCACACCACACCTGTGTCGTGCCTTTTAGATCTCCAGAAAAACTGAAAAAAAATGCAAAAAGAAAATGATTTAAAATCATGCTTGATGTACCAGGTTTTCTGGCTATTTCCCTGTATCTTGTACCAGGTTCTTATTTTGAACTTGCTGGGTTTATTTCTTGAGTCTGTTTTTCCATCTTCAACCATTTTCTTTGACTTGTCAGTTCTGTGTTGCAATGGCCGTTAGGTTTTAACTCATATTTTGTCTTTGTAGTGTTTATTTCAACCATCTTTGTCTCCTTTTGCACTTTTCTGCAGCAAGGGTAGTCGTTGGTGTTCACCCTAGCGCAAACGTAAGCACTGAGCATTAGGTAGGGAAAGCTGGAAGGGTTTTTATAGCCTTAGGGCTCACTGTCCTTGTCTGCCCTTCCATTCCATTCAGGTCTTTCCCTCATCGCATACCATTTTTTATTTCTGATGCCTTTGTACAACTGTATGCGGTGCTATATATGCGTAATGCCTGGGGCTATGATAACTAAGTGACTAAAAGGGTTTGAATTTTGCGCATTTACTACTAGCCACAAACATTTAATTCCATTTATATACTGAAATATGATGTAGAAAACCTTTCTCTCAATGTCAAGTAGTTAACACACCACAACCACAAGTATTTTTGGTTAGGGCATTACCTAAAAACACTCTTATAATGGCCATGAAAATATTCAACAAAAGTTACCAGAATGACACTGAGATATTCATGCAACATTATTCCAGTGAGTACGCTAACGATTGGAAAAGAGATAATGAAAAAAACAGACGAACCACCATGGAGAATACAGATTTGGGGAAATTATGCCTTGACTCTTCTTTCTTCTTTTTTTTTTTATTCGATATTATTTTGCGTTGACCTGAACTAAACTAAAAATTCAGATTTCATAAACCCCAAGTAACACCCATTTCACCTCAATCAAGCGCCCAGTTTTAATTCGAGCAGGCGCTGTCGCAGCGCTTGCCAAGATTTGTGTATTTAAAATGTCATTTGAGTACTGTCTACAGAGGAAAGAACCGAACGTCCAGACGTAGGTTCTGGACCTCTGTCTTTTGGCATTTGCAAATCATCACGGATTGGTGGCTGGGGATCTGCAGTTGTTTGATACCATGCCTGCGTGCTGCTGGCGATGCTTTGCACTCAGATGAAAACTTGACGGACAAAAGATAGCAGACATGTGCTTGTCAAGGGCTGGAGTAAATGAAGGGAACTAAACAGCGCGTCTTGCCTAATGATAAGCTCTTTGTGGAGAGGGGTTCCCTACTGAGGATGTGCAGTGGCAGCTTTTCTTCCCCCTGAGGTTTTATGAGAGAGGTATTAGTTAATAACTGACAGACAAGGTGCCTTTGGAGCTAGTACGTCCTCCTCTGTACATGGAGTAGTAACTTGCCGCCAATCAATGGCCCACTAGACAGTTATCAGTCACTCTGGTGACAAACCTATGGTGAATCCACAGCAATGTCAAATCTGTACTGTATGATATCAAAGTGTCGCAAGGTATCAGTGGAATTCCAACACCTGATGTTTTTTTTTCAGTTCCACAATCATAAAAGGATAGGATAGGTAGTAGATAGCATAAATCAACAAACTTTCCATAGATAACGTGGAAGAAAAGAGATGGAGCAGTACATAGAGGATGAGATGATGGTATAATATGTACAGGCTGAGTTATTTCAGAAGCAAAGCTAATAATGATATAATCTTAAATGGGTGAATATGTGTATATGTAATAAGTATCTGGTTGTTAAGTATATGTTGGTGTGATATACCTTATGTATGTTTGCTGTAGTGTGTATATGGTTGTGTGTATGTATATAAGTATATGTCCATGTATATATCAGTGAATAAATGAAAATGTGTAGTATACAAAATATGTATATTTTTAAGGGGGCGGAGGGCCCCATTCAAAAGTTCGGCAAGGGGCCTTGTCTCTTCCTAGTTAAGACCCGGATCCCTGCCATCCTGCACTGAAAGGTTGTGGGGAAGCAGGTTCAGTTGTACAAGGCGAAGCAGTGACACCTCTAACAGGCACATCTCTGGAGCAGGGGGAGCAAAAAGGAAAGGCCAGCGTGGGCATCTTTCCACCAAAAAACACCCACAGGAAGATCATATTTGTCCCAAACTTGGACATAATTCATAAATTGAATCCTCATTACAGGAGCGAGGGTTATAGGGGATTTTGGTTACATTCCTATTTATCAGTTTAAAGAAACTAGCGGGTGGGAACCCAGTTAAATCGCAGAGAACTCCACTAGTCTAGTCATCCCAAGTTGGTATGGGGGGGATGAGATCACGGTTGGGTAGCAGGGTACCTGATGATTGTTGAAAATGCCACAATGTTGTTGTAACATCTTCCAATCAAAAGTTATCAAGTTTCAATCAAAATCATCCACAGGGAGGGTACATTTCTGGAGAGAGGGGAGGTAGTTCTTTTAGTGCGGACCTCCCCCTTTCAAGTGACATCACATTAGGGTGTGGGCCAAAAATCCATGGATTTAAATTGGGGAATCCGGGAGAACCACTTCGTTAGTATGGGGACAGGGGGAACTTCTTCACCAATGGAAGGCTGCCCAAATGTCTTTGGTGCCATTTCCCTCCAAAAGTATTTCTAAAACTATTCCATAGTAAGGGTTATTTTATGTCTTTTTTTTGTTTTTTAAATCCCATTTTATTTTATTTTATGTTTGTATATATTGTATGTATAGAGTTTGTAAACTTTTTTATCTGACAAGTTTATATTTTTATGAGTGTTATTGTACAGCCAGTATATTTAAGTTTAACCTTAATAAGTCTCTGCTTTGCTTAGAGATGTTTCCGAAGGGATTACATTAAAAGGTCCCATTGAATATTTAGTGTGATTGCAAGTTTCATGTGAATTACCAGTGTACGTTGTCTACGGCCTTCTTAGATTAAGTAAATCGGTGTTTCAGCTTTCAAAGTTCACTCGATGAAGCTTGTGCACTAGACCGCCCTGTCCCGGCCAACTCCATCGCCGGACTCGCCCCCCCCCCCTTTATGCCCTGCCACCCCACTCGGCATGGAGCTGGCATAAAGTGGGAAATAATCGCAAGTGCTGGCGGATCACCAGGATTGGCGATTATTTCAAGGCTATCGCAAGTGCTGGCGGATCACCAGGATTGGCGATTATTTCAAGGCTTCTATGTTTTCTTTAGTTTTTAAGAGACAAAAGTTCTGTTTATACTTTTAACAGCTGACCTGCAGGGTATTGGGTGTTGTAGCCTAATTTTATTGGTTATCAATGTTTTTGGCCTGGAAATATTTTGAATATTTGTAATCTGCATTTTACCTTTTGTCACATCATTGCAGAGAAATATTAGCCAAATTATTATATGAAATGAAGGGGTTTTTCTTGTTTGTTGTCTTTAAATTTTTGAAACTGAAGAAACATTACTATGTTTTATTTTTGCAGGTTTTTGCACATCATTGTCCGTTTATTATGGGTCCTATTGAATACCTTAAGGATTGTGTTACTCCTGACCTTGACATTCAGGTATGCCATGCCTCTGCTTTTATGTACTATGTGTACAAAGGAAGCTGTGGATCACTGCTCTTCAGTTTACTAGGGAGCTTTCCATACATGCTGGTGCTGAAGCTCCTGGAACTGTGGCCCCCATGCTCCAAACCTACACCAGTGATGACAATCTTAACATATTATGAAAACAGGGGGCAAATATTGACACAAATATTAGGAAATTGATGAAGGTTTTTTTTATTGTTTTTTTTTCACAAAAAGAGATCATTAGGAGAAAGTTCTAAAAAAAATGTCTGTGATCTTTTTTTGGGGGTAGCTTGTAAATATTTTTTAATGCAAATCATGTTATAGAGCAGGAGAATCTGAGTAGATTGTACATTGTATCCTATCTGCAGGCAGCATGTTATAGAGCAGGAGAATCTGAGTAGATTGTACATTGTATCCTAAGTCAGACATAAGTGTGTCGCAAGTTAAAGGTGTTAAAGATGCAACACAAAATAGTTGGTGAACTCTCTCCGGCCAGTGCAGGGAAGTGCCAGATTCACGATTTCTGGCACACGTTATTAATGAATCTGGCGCATGCTGCATTATACACACAGGCAGAGCACTTTTAGTGCAGTTTGCACTAGTCTTAGTAAATGTGCCCCGTTGTCCTATCTCTAGACATCATGGTATAGAGCAGGAGGGGATTATCAGATTGTCCATAGTGTCCTATCTTCAGACATCATATTTTACAGCAAGAGGAGGTAAAAGATTTAATTTACTTATTCTCATAATTTTTTTCTAAACTTAGAAGTGGTCTTAGAAACATCTTGTCAGTCAGTCCTGGCAGTGGTTTATGGTAACTCTGTTTGCTTGGTCGTCCATGAAGGGATGGCAGTCATTAATAGAACCATCCCCATGACTAGATGATAACTAGCAAAGTTAAAAATAAATAATTTACAATTAATACTAAACATCACTCCACTCAGCTCATCTTGCTCTATAACATGCTACTTGCAGATAGGGCATTATGTAAATTCTCTTCAGCTCCTACTGCTGTATAGCATTCTGCCGGCAGATGTGATACTATGTACAAGCTGCTCATCTATACCTTAGACACCATTGGGCCATTGCAGGGCTGGCAGGTTCCCTTTAATGTTTAGTAGGAAGTTAACGAATAAAGTAAATGGTATATTGACATAAAACTGTAAGCCATCCTTTTATACTTAAACTTAAAGCCTTTAGTTTCTATAGTAACACTAATTGTTTAACAAGTAATTTAACAAATACATTTCATTGCCAGTCCCACACATGTCACTTCCTCATTTAGTCTACCGCAACTAAATGAATACATAACACTGGTGATGTACACTCACCGGCCACTTTATTAGGTACACCATGCTAGTAACGGGTTGGACCCCCTTTTGCCTTCAGAACTGCCTCAATTCTTCGTGGCATAGATTCAACAAGGTGCTGGAAGCATTCTTCAAAGATTTTGGTCCATATTGACATGATGGCATCACACAGTTGCCGCAGATTTGTCGGCTGCACATCCATGATGCGAATCTCCCATTCCACCACATCCCAAAGATGCTCTATTGGATTGAGATCTGGTGACTGTGGAGGCCATTTGAGTACAGTGAACTCATTGTCATGTTCAAGAAACCAGTCTGAGATGATTCCAGCTTTATGACATGGCGCATTATCCTGCTGAAAGCAGCCATCAGATGTTGGGTACATTGTGGTCATAAAGGGATGGACATGGTCAGCAACAATACTCAGGTAGGCTGTGGCGTTGCAACGATGCTCAATTGGTACCAAGGGGCCCAAAGAGTGCCAAGAAAATATTCCCCACACCATGACACCACCACCACCAGCCTGAACCGTTGATACAAGGCAGGATGGATCCATGCTTTCATGTTGTTGACGCCAAATTCTGACCCTACCATCCGAATGTCGCAGCAGAAATCGAGACTCATCAGACCAGGCAACGTTTTTCCAATCTTCTACTGTCCAATTTCGATGAGCTTGTGCAAATTGTAGCCTCAGTTTCCTGTTCTTAGCTGAAAGGAGTGGCACCCGGTGTGGTCTTCTGCTGCTGTGTAGCCCATCTGCCTCAAAGTTCGACGTACTGTGCGTTCAGAGATACTCTTCTGCCTACCTTGGTTGTAACGGGTGGCGATTTGAGTCACTGTTGCCTTTCTATCAGCTCAAACCAGTCTGCCCATTCTCCTCTGACCTCTGGCATCAACGAGGCATTTCCGCCCACAGAACTGCCGCTCGCTGGATGTTTTTTCTTTTTCTGACAATTCTCTGTAAACCTTAGAGATGGTTGTGCATGAAAATCCCAGTAGATCAGCAGTTTCTGAAATACTCAGACCAGCCCTTCTGGCACCAACAACCAAGCCACGTTCAAAGGCACTCAGATCACCTTTCTTCCCCATACTGATGCTCGGTTTGAACTGCAGGAGATTGTCTTGACCATGTCTACATTCCTAAATGCACTGAGTTGCCGCCATGTGATTGGCTGATTAGAAATTAAGTGTTAACGAGCAGTTGGACAGGTGTGCCTAATAAAGCGGCCGGTGAGTGTATATATCCAGGTATATAGATAGTCCTTATAATGTAACCTAGAGCTGGATGCAAGATATAAGTCATTCCAAGTGTACAATTATAAGATGCCTACAAAATCTAGACTACAACATTTTCACGCTTCTGTTCACATCATGTGGGCGGCATCTGTCACGAATAAGCTTTAAAACTGCATTCAACATCATCCCTTATAATCAAAATTCCAGGCAAGGCTTATCAGGAGATGTGCACAAGTGTATGTGCTTCTTAAAGAAGTTTTGTCAATGTGATTTGTAACACTAAACCATCCATAGAACGTTTACGGTCACAAATGACCCTTTACCAAGTCCTTTCATGGCCACTATCAATAATAAAAAAAAGTTTTTACTTACTTAGAGATGAGTCCGATAATGGGGACCATACTCTTGTGCTCCCCACACCTGGGTAGTTGTTCAATGAAGCCGGGGTGCAGTACGTCGGCTTCACTGCGCGGCTGCGCAAGCGCAAGGAACGCTAGTTCAAGGTAAGTATAAATGTCTTTTTTTAAAAGGGGCCATGGCAAAACTTGGTAAAGGGCGTTTTGGGGCACTTAAACACCAGTCAATAAGGAGTTGTGGGTGGTTTAGTGTCCCAAATCGCCCTGAGAGGTTCTATTTAATAATGTTGATGCATCTCACTCCAGCTTTTTTCCTGCTATCAGTTGATCTATAGTCAGACATAAGTGTGTCGCAAGTTAAAGGTGTTAAAGATGCAACATAAAATAGTTGGTGAACTCTCTCCGGCCAGTGCAGGGAAGAGCCAGATTCACGATTTCTGGCACACTTTATTAATGAATCTGGCGCATGCTGCATTATACACACAGGCAGAGCACTTTTAGTGCAGTTTGCACTAGTCTTAGTAAATGTGCCCCATTGTCCTATCTCTAGGCAGCATGGTATAGAGCAGGAGTGGATTAACAGATTGTCCATAGTGTCCTATCCTCAGACATCATATTTTACAGCAAGAGGAGGTAAAAGATTTAACTTACTTATTCTCATAATTTTTTTCTAAACTAAGAAGTGGTCTTAGAAACATCTTGTCAGTCAGTCCTGTCAGTGGTTTATGGTAACTCTGTTTGCTTGGTCGTCCATGAAGGGATGGCAGTCATTAATAGAACCATAACCATGACTAGATGATAACTAGCAAAGTGGAAAATAAATAATTTACAATTAATACTAAACATCGCTCCACTCAGCTCATCTTGCTCTATAACATGCTACTTGCAGATAGAGCATTATGTACATTCTCTTCAGCTCCTACTGCTGTATAGCATTCTGCCAGAAGATGTGATACTATGTACAAGCTGTTCATCTACACCTTAGACCTCAGCCGATGGGCCATTGCAGGGCTGGCAGGTTCCCTTTAATGTTTAGTAGGAAGTTAACGAATAAAGTAAATGGTATATTGACACAAAACTGTAAGCCATCCTTTTATACTTAAACTTAAAGCATTTAGTTTATATAGTAACACTAATAGTTTAACAAGTAATTTAACAAATACATTTCATTGCCAGTCCCACACATGTCACTTCCTCATTTAACCTACCGCAACTAAATGAATACATAACACTGGTGATGTATATATCCAGGTATATAGATAGTCCTAATAATGTAACCTAGCGCTGGATGCAAGATATAAGTCATTCCAAGTGTACAATTATAAGATGCCTACAAAATCTAGACTACAACATTTTCACGCTTCTGTTCACATCATGTGGGCGGCATCTGTCACGAATAAGCTTTAAAACTGCATTCAATATCATCCTCCATAATCAAAATTCTAGGCAAGGCCTAGCAGGTGATGTGTACAAGTGTATGTGCTTCTTAAAGAGGTCTTGTCAGGATGATTTGGGTCACTAAACCATCCATAGAACGTTTACGGTCACAAATCACACTTTACCAAGTCCTTTAATGGCCACTATCAATAATAAAAAAAAGTTTTTACTTACTTAGAGATGAGTCCGATCAGTCCGATAATAGGGATCAAACTCTTGTGCTCCCCACACCTGGGTAGTTCATCAATGAAGCCGGGGTGCAGTACGTCGGCTTCACTGCGCGGCTGCGCAAGCGCAAGGAACGCTAGTTCAAGGTAAGTATAAATGTCTTTTCTTAAAAGGGGCCATGGCAAAACTTGGTAAAGGGCGTTTTGGGGCACTTAAACACCAGTCAATAAGGACTTGTGGGTGGTTTAGTGTCCCAAATCGCCCTGAGAGGTTCTATTTAATAAAGTTGATGCATCTCACTCCAGCTTTTTTCCTGCTATCAGTTGATCTATGTGGATACTGGATTTTTAGCGGCAACTACTACAGATTCCTACAGAAGTAATTACACTATTTCCAACCTTGTTTTATATTCAAATTTCATTTCTGGTGTTCACCTAAAATAAGTGTTTAAAAAGTACTTGCTGGAACACTCACCCGAGTCATGGGGACACTTTCTATCTTTAACAGAGTTATTGAGTGACTCGGCTAATGTCCTATTCAGCTCCCACTTCCCACCTCATCCTCTTACAAACTGAAAATCCTACAATGGAGTGTCCGCACCCCTGAATGTGCAGCATCATGGGATTAGCTGTTTGATGGAGAATGATGTCACAAGAGGGGAGTAGGGAGCTGAATGGGACATTGGTCGAGTTACTCAGTGACTCAACTGAAGAGACCATGTGCCCCCATGACTCATAATAGCATTCTGGCAGGGTGCTAGATACTTTATAAAAGTTTATTTTAAGTCAATTTCAACTATAAATTGTTAATATAAAAATGTGATTGGAAACAGTATAAATACTTCTGTAGGTACCTGTGATTCGATTTTAAGGTGAAAACCTGCTCAGAGGTTCCATTTAAAATAAAGTGAAGAAGCTATGGTCTGTAGTAGATTATACTATAGGCAGTTTGGGCGATATCCTGTGGACCAAGCCTTCTAGAGGGTTCATGGTCGCCCAAGCCACCCCAAATTTTATACTGAGAAGGACCTTCACCCATGAAATTCGGAAACCGCAGATTGTAAGCAGGCAGAAACTTGATTCAAGTACCATATGTAGAAAGTGCATTCCAGTATTGTAGGGGCTATAATATTCATACAGCCCAGGGCAGTCTTATGGTCATAGTGGTAAGACATGGAGAATAAAATCTGCTGTATGGGCAGCACCCAGCATCATGTTATAACTGTGTGCATGATATCCCTTCATAGAAAAATAATAATGACCCCCTATGTACATCAGGGATCATTTTGTCTTATAATACACGACTATGTGACACATTCATTAAAATACAGCCTGAGAATCCAAGCTGTGAAGAATTGGTCTGGTTGTGAAGACCAATTAACCAATGAATATTGACTTTCCCATTATTCATTGCTCACAATCTATCGCCTGGTAATAGAATGGGAATATTTATACCATGAATCAAAGGGCATTTACTCTAGTGACAGGCGTAATAGAACATTTGCAACAAAACTGCTGTACTGTGATACCTCTAACAAGCTGGTGACCACAGAAATACACATCAGAGCCTCATACACGGCCTCTTACCTCTTCCAGCTTATTTATGTTTTATTAGTATTTTAGCTGAGTTTTATGCACTGAGCCACCTGCTGTTGTACATAATCATTTCTTCCAAATAGGCTACATAAATGTCCCTACCACACTGCGCCCTGTGCCAACAGTGACATTTAGGAGCATACCATGTTCTGCCCAGTCTCGAATGTTTACTGAATGCTCATCAGTTATCAGAGCTGCCATATGTGTAGAAATAGAGGCAACACACAGAATAATTGCTGAACTTTAGGAAATTCATCAAGAGAGACCAGTTTTGCTGAAGTCTGCATTCATATAATTTGTAGCAATGTTATCAAATGTCACAATATTTGATACATTTGACAAGCCTTTAACAAGGCTGTCGCAGGATTTAGAGGTATTAACTATCCATGCGATCAGGGATAAGTTGCTGACTAGCGGGAGTTGATTTCCATGATCACTAGGGTGGGTTACTGTTCCCATGGAACATTAAATAGTGCAAGCATAAGTCCGTTCATTTAGGGTGAGACTTATGAAGATTTGGAGGACAGGATTCCTGTCCATGTGAACAGTATTGGTCTGACGGTTGGTTAGGGGTTGATCTTTTGGATAGGTGATAACCCTCAATGCCATGGGCCACAAATTGATGTTTGTAGTGTTAAAGGGAACCTGTCACCACAAATCTATTCTATACACCATGGACAGTACCTTATACATGACTGTAAACATGTTACAATGGTTGTAGTTTGAATCATTGGTGTTGCTGTTTTTCTCCAAAAACAACTTTTATTCCCTTGATTTTCTTCACCATTCAAGGTAGCAGGAGAGCTCTTAGATGCTGTCTGCTAAATAATCCTGCCCCTCTGCACGCCTCTCAGTACTACCCCTAGTTACTGGTCATTTGAATTCTGTTTAAAATTCACACACATGTGCAGTACCCCTTTCTGTTTGTCATGGGGCGGCCCGATCCACAGGTGCACCCCGCATGCACCTGTGTTGTGAGCGGCAATAGGGAGAGTAATAGTTGCTGGTCCTTGCTTTACCGGTATCGTGCACATTACAGGAGCATACACGGTGCACTTGTGGATGGGCCCATGGATGAGCAGGCACCGAACAGACAGACACACCTGCATCTTCAGAAATTTCAAAAAGGATTCAAGTGACCAGGAGCTAAAGGCAGTACCGAGGGATGTGCAGAGGGGCAGGATAATAAGGCATAGGGGCCATTAGAAGGCAAGGGATCTCAGCTTCCTTCAAGAGCTTTCCGTGTCATGGACTGGAGCTCTGAAGGAAATAAATTAGGTGGAATAAAATTCTTTTTGAGAAGATCAGCAATACAGAGGATACAAACTAGAACCAATGAAACATGTTTACAGTAATGCACAAGTTATTGTTCAGGGTTTATTGAGTAGATTTGTGGTGTCAGGTTCCCTCTAAAATTATATAACTATAATTTGATAGAAGTGTTTGAGCATGTAGCTCGTGTTTGAAAAAATTTTGATTAAAAAAAAAGTTAAAATCACAGTAAAACACTACAATATGGACTGATGACGTATCCGGTATGGGTACAAAATGCTGCAACATACCCACTGGTCGGGAGACTGTGGGTCCACCAAGGGCAGCCCTGTGGATTTGGTCTACAAAAGCACTACAAGTTGGTTGTGGCTTATGACACAACCTCTCTAGGTGAGCACCTAGTTGCACTTAACTACTGGATTGGCATTACTTAACCTGCTACACTATATTTGCGCTTTCCACCTTTTTTTCTATATCACAAATATTCAACAACTATAATTTGTAAATATAAAACCAAAAAGTCACAGAAACTTCTTTTGTTGCTTAAATCTTGACTAAAAGTTAACCTGTCACCACATTTTCACAAATAGTGGCAGGTTCCCATAGAGCCTGATTAACTAACTGACACCCTTATTTTAGTTAAAAAATAGTTTTCCTTACATCCCCATATAATCAACTTTATAATCTTGCCTGGTATCCATGGATAGCTAGAACAAGTCAGATGGGGCATGGTCTCCTCGGGCTGAATCCAGCAGCTCCTCCCCATGCCTTTTTCAGCATTCAGCAAAAATGTCATCCAACAAGGGTGACATCATCTAAAGTTCTTTAGTCTCCTAACATCAGCAAACTGTACACCATGCATGTGATCACATGAAATCACAGCATGCCTTCATGAACTTCTACTCCTCACCGTGCCTCCATGCAGGCATGCTGTGATTTCATGTGAGCATGTATATGCATGGTGTACAGTTTAATAATGTTAAGAGACTATAGAACCTTACATTATATCACACTGGCCACATAACATTATTGCTGAAGGTTGAAAAGGCATAGGGAGGAGTTGATGGATTCAGCCAGAGGAGATCATACTCTGTCTTGGTCGCTCTAGATATCCTTGGATACCAACCAAGATTATAAAGTTGATTATATGAAGATCTTCGGATAACAACTATTAGCTACAAGACAGGTGTCAGTTAGTTAGTAGGGCCTTAGGGGAACCTGTCACTAGCTGTATTTCTGGAAAATGTGGCGACAGGTTCCCTTTAAAGCCAGAATTCAGGAGAGCAGGATTTGATAAAAACCTTTTATTGCCTCTGTTGCTCAGGTTTGCTGAACAGTGAATAGTTTTATTATAAAGGGGTTACAGGGAGCAGCAAAAAGACAAGGAGAAAAGTAGATGTTAAGAAAAAGACAGAAACTGTAATGTGGATTCAGATATTGTTGTCTGCAGCCGTGATCTGAAGGAGCAGTAGGTGTCTGAGTATCTGAAAACCAAGAGCTTATTATTAGGTTGTCACAGGATGTTAAGGTCATACATTGGATTGTAGTCATTTCTCTGACAGTGAAATATGTTCTGAACAAACAGCTTGTAAAGTGTAGGGCTATGGGACTATGTAAAGAAGTGCAAAGTAAGCGGCGACTGGGGCGTGGAGGTAGCCGCATCATCTGATGTTACTGAGGTGGCTACTCCACGCCCCGGTAGCCACTTACCCCCCCTCTCACCATCTTCGGCAGCTGCGCGCCCCGTCGTCCGAGATCCTGCGTCTGCGCATGTGCAGAACAGCAGGCCCGCGCCTGCGCGTCACTGCTCACGGAAGCGGGCCTGCTGTTCTGCACATGTGCAGATGGCAGGATCTTCGGACGAGGGCGCGCAGCTGCCGAAGATGGTGATTAGGAGGAGAAAGAGGCTACCGGGCGCCCCAGTCAGCCCCGCATAATAAAATTACCATAAAAGTCAAATAGGATACTAAAGAAGTGCGGGACATGAGGATTAGCCCTTAAAAGGGCTATCCTCACGTGTCACTTGATCCCCTAACCACCCGACTCCCTTTATAGGTAGATTTGTGGTGGTAGGTTCCCTTTAAAGGAAATATAGGAAAGTTGATCCCAGCAGCATGAATAGAAATATATGTTTATTAGGAGCTCTGTTCCTCCAGTGGCTCTGGCTATTACACCCCCCCCCCCCAACCCAAAGCACTTGTGACTGTATCCCTGCTCTCAAGTTGCTTCCCCCTTCCACTCTGTGCCGGAAATATTGTGGCAGCACGGCGCTAATATTCTCGTCTGTCGCAAGATTAGCGGAGGAAGTAGGAGATTTAAAAATGATGATAAAATTGGCAATACAGGCGGTCCCCTACTTAAGTACACCCGACTTACAGACTTACCCTTAGTCACAAATGGACCTCTGGATGTTGGTGATTTACTGTATTTTAGCCTAAGGCTACAATAAACAGCTATAACAGTTAGTAAAGGCATCTGCAATGAAGCTTTATTGTTAATCATGGTTCTAATGACAATCCAACATTTTTAAAATCCAATTGTCACGGAGACCAAAAAAATCTGGTTGGGGTTACAATTATAAAATATACAGTTCCGACTTACATACAAATTCAACTTAAGAACAAACTTAGAGAACCTATCTTGTACGTAACCCTGGGACTGCCTGTAAATTATTGCTTATAGTGGGTAAGCGAACCTCTATGACAATCTTATTACTATAAGGTGTAGTTGTATCTTTCCAATCCTAGTTTTTTGGAGTTTTGTATGGTGACCCTTTATTTTGCTGAGCTCAAACCAAAATGTAATTCCTAAAATTTAGGTTACAAATATTTTTGTACTCAAACGGATTTTTGGGGGCCCATAAACTATGCTCACCGGATCCCTAACATGAAGAAGATGAAGTTTTTGGCTTTGTTTTTTCCAAAGCTTGAATTTGTTTTGTGTAATTCTGGCTTTTACTTTGCACTTCTTTACATAGTCCCATAGCCCTACACTTTACAAGCTGTTTGTTCATAACATATTTCACTGTCAAGAGAAATGACTACCAATCCACATGTATGACCTTAACATCCTTGGACAACCTACTAATAAGCTCTTGGTTTTTTCAGATTACTCAGAACCCTACTGCGAATGCTCCTTCAGATCACGGCTTTGCAGACAACAATATCTGAATCCACATTCAGTTTCTGTCTTTTTCTTAACATCTACTTTTCCTCTTGTTCTTTTGTTGCTTGCTCCTGTACTCCCCTTTATATAAACTATCCACTGTTCAGCAACCTGAGTCAACAGAGGCCCAAATTTTAAAAGGTTTTTATCACACTCTCTGCACTCCTGATTCTGGCTTTAAAGGGAAACCTGTTGCCAGCATTTTCCAAAATACAGCTAGTGACAGGTTCCCTAAGGCCCTATCTAACTACTGACACCTTTCTTGTAGCTAATAGTTGTTATCCGAAGATCTTCATTAATCACTTTATAACTTTGTTGGTTCCAAGGATATCTAGAGCGACCAAGACAGAGTATGATCTCCGTGGCTGAATCCATCACTCCTTCCCTATGATGCCTTTTCAACCCTTCATCAATATTTTAGTGCCAAGTGTGATATAATTAAGTTCTATAGTCTCTTAAACATTATTCAACTGTACACCATGCATATACATGCTCACATTAAATCACAAGCAGCCTGCCTGGAGGCACGGTGAGGAGTAAAGTTCCTTAAGGCATCTGTGATGTCATGTGATCACATGCAGGTGTACATTTTGCTGATGTTAGGAGACTAAAGACCTTAGATGATGTCACCCTTGTTGGATGACATGTTTTTCTGATCTGAAAAGGCATGGGGAGGAGAGCTGCTGGATTCACCCGAGGAGAACCAGGCCCCCATCTGACTTGTTCTACTATCCATGGATACCAGGCAAGATTATAAGTTGATTAATAGGGGATGTAAGGAAACATCTAGTCGCTCACCTAGAGAGGGTTGTGTCGTAACCAAACCAACGTATAGTGTTTTTGTAGACCAAATCCACAGTTGCTTGCCCTTGGTGGACCCACGTCCTCCGACCAGTTGGTATTTTGCAGCCTTTTGTACCCCATACGACGGATACGTATCAGTCCAATTGTATGTTTTAACTGTGATTTTAACTTTTTTTTTAATCAACTTGTTCAAACACGAGCTACTTGCTCAAACACTTCTATCAAATTATAGTTTATATAATTTAGAGGGAACCTGACACCACAAATCTACTCAATCACCCTGAACAATAAACTTGTGCATTACTGTAAACAGGTTTCATTGGTTCTATTTGTATCGGCTCTGTATTGGCTGATTTCTCAAAAGAATTTATTTCCACCTGATTTATTTCCTTCAGAGCGCCAGTCCATGCCACAGAAGCTCTTGGAAAGAAGCTGAGCCCCGTGCCCTTCTAATGCCCCTATGCCTTATTATCCTGCCCCTCTGCACATCCCTCGTTATACTGCCTTAGCCTCCTGGTCACTTGAATCCTTTTTGAAATTTCTAAGATGCAGGTGTGTCTGTCTGTTCGGTGTCCTGCTCAAATCCCATGGCCATCCACAATGCAGCCCGTGTCTGCTCCTGTAATGTCACGATAACCGGACAGCAAGGACCAGCAACTATACTCTCCCTATTGCCCCGCTCACACACAGGTGCATGCGGGGTGCACCTGTGGATCGGTCCGCCCCATTAAAACAAAAGGGTACTGCACATGTGTTGAATTTTAAACAGATTCAAATGACCAGTAACTAGGTCGTACTGATAGCTTGCAGAGGGGCATTATAATTAGCAGAGCGGCCATGAGGAGGCAGGGAGCTTGACTGCATCTAATAGCTCTCCTGCTACCTAATGGTGTAAAAATCAAGGGAATAAATTTTTTTTTGGAGAAAAACAGCAACACCAATGAAGTCAACTACAACACATTGTAACCTTTTACAGTCCTTTATAAAGGTACTTCCCCTGGTGTAATAGAATGAGATTTGTGGTACAGGTTCACTTTAACACTACCAACATCAATTTGTGGCCCATGGCATTGAGGGTTATCACCTACCAAAAGATCAACAACCCCTAACCACAGTCAGACCAATACTGTTCACAAATGGACAGGAATCCTGTTCGCCAAATCTTCATAAGTCTCACACCCTAAATAACGACTTATGCTTGCACATTTAATGTTCCTGGGAACAGTAACCCACCCTAGTGATCATTGAACTCAACTCCACTCCGCTAGTCAGCAACTTATCCCTGATCCCATGGATAGTTCATACCGTCTAAATCTTTTGCGACCAGCCTTGTTAAGGCTTGTCAAATGATCAAATATTGTGACATTTGTAGAACATCACAAATATATGAATGGCAGACTTCAGCAAAACTGGTCTCTCTTGATGATTTCCTAGTTTCAGCAATTATTCAGTGTGTGCCATCTATTTCTACACAATATGGGAGCTCTGAAAACTGATGAGCATTCAGTAAATATTCGAGCTGGGCAAGAACATTATGCTCCTAAATGTCACTGTTCGGCAGCAGGGCGCAGTGTGGTAGGGACATTTATGTAGCCTATTTGGAAGAAATGATTATGTACAACAGCCAGGTGGCTCAGTGCATAAACTCAGCTAAAATACTAATAAAACATAATAACTGGAAGAGGTCAAGAGGCCGTGTATGAGGCTCTGATGTGGTATTCTGTGGTCACCAGCTTGTTTAGGTATCACAGTACAAGCAGTTTTTGTTGCAATGTTCTATACGCCTGTCACTAGAATAAATGCCCTTTGTTCATGGTATAATATTCCCATTCTTACCAGCGATAAGATTTGTGAGCACTAATAATGGGAAAGTCAATATTCATTGGTATAATTACTTGGTCTCACACCAGACCAATTCTTCACAGCTTGGATTCTCAGCTTATTTTAGGAATGTGTCACATAGTCGTCTATTATAAGACAAAATGACCCTGCTGTACATAGGGGGTCATTATTATTTTTCTATGAAGAGATCTCATGTACACAGTTATAACAAAGCTGGGTGCTGCCCATACAGAGATTTTATTCCCATGTCTTACCACTATGACCATAAGGACTGCCGCTGGGCTGTAATGAATATTATAGCCCCTACAATACTGGAATGCACTTTCTACTATGGTACGTTGAATCAAGTTTCTGCCTGCTACTCATCTGCTGTTTCGAATTCATGGGTGAAGGTCCTTCTCATAATAAAATTTGGGGTGGCTTGGGCGACCAATGAAACCCTCTAGAGAGGCTTGTCACAGAATATGGGCCCAAACTGCCTATATTATAATCTACTACAGACCACTAGCTTCTTCACTTTTTATTTTAAATGGAACCTCTGAGTCATGTTTTCACTTAAAATCGGAATCACAGGTGCCTCAGAAGTATTTATAACTGTTTCCAATCACTTTTTATATTAAACAATTTTATAGTTGAAATTGACTTAAATCCCTTTTATCCAGTATCTAGCCCCTGCCAGAAATGCTATATTAGAGTCCAGGGGCCCTGTTCTCTTTCCTCATTGAGTCACTGATTAACACTCGACCAATGTCCACATTCAGCTCCTACTCCCCCTCTTGGGACTCATTCGCCATCAAACAGGCTATTCCCATGATGCTGACATTCAGGGGTGCGGACACTCCATTGTAGGATTGTCAGTTTGTAAGGGATGCGGTGGACGTGGGAGCTGCACAGGACATTAGCCGAGTCCTCATAACTCTGTTAAAGATAGAAAATTGTCCCCATGACTCGGGTGAGTGTTCCCAGCAAGTAACTTTTTTAAACACTTATTTTAGGTGAACACCATAATGAACTTTGAATATAAAACAGGTTGAATATTGTAATTACTTCTGTATGATCTGTTAGTAGTTGCTGCTAAATCCCGTATCCACATAGAACAACTGATAGCAGGAAAGCTGGAGGATGATGCATCACCATTATTAAATAGAACCTCTCAGGGCGATTGGGACACTAAACCACCCACAAGTCCTTAAGTAGACTGGTGTTTAAGTGCCCAAACGCCCTTTACCCAATTTTGCCATGGCCCTTTTAAAAAAAGACCTTAATACTTACCTTACTAGCGTTCTTGCGCTTTCGCAGCGCGCAGTGAAGCCGACGTACTGTGCACCCCGGCTTCATTGACAACTACCCAGGTGTGTTGAGCACAAGAGTATGGTCCCCATTATTGACTCATCTCTAAGTAAGTAAAACTTTTTTTTATTATTGGATAGTGGCCATTGAAATGCTTGGGAAGGGTGATTTGTGACCGTACATTTCTATGGACGTTTAGTGTTACAAATCACATGGACAAGACTTTCTTTACGAAGCACATCCTTTAGTGGCACATCTCCCTGATAAGCCTTGCCTGGAATTTTGATTATAGGGATGATTTTGAATGCATTTTAAAGCTTATTCGTGAACAGATGCCGCCCACCAATGATGTGAACAATAAGCGTAAAATGTTGTATTCTAGATTTTGTAGGCATCTTATTAAATTTTACCCTTGGAATGACTTATATCTTCAATCCAGCTCTAGGTTGCATTATAAGGACTATCTATATACCTGGATATATAACTCCCAGCCACTTATTAGGTCCACCTGTCCAACGCTCGTTAACCCTTAATTTCTAATCAGCCAATCACTGGCGGCAACTCATGGCATTTAGGAATGTAACATGGTCAAGACAATCTCCTGCAAACCGAGCATCAGTAATGGAAGAAGGTTGATTTGATGCCTTTGAACGTGGCATGGTTGTTGGTATGCCAGAAGGCTGGGTCTGAGTATTTCAGAAACTGCTGATCTACGGGATTTTCCATGCAGCAACCATCTCTTAGGGTTTACAGGAATTGGCCGAAAAAGAAAAACAATCCAGCGGCGCAGTTCTGTGGGCGGAAATGCCTCGTTGATGCCAAGAGTCAAGGAGAATGGGCAGACTGTTCTAGCTGATGAAAGGCAACAGTGACTCAAATCGCCACCCGTACAACCACTGTAGGCAGAAGAGTATCTCTTGACGCACAGTACGTCGAACTTTGAGGGCGAGATTGGGCTACACAGCAGAAGACCCCCGGGTGCCCACTCCTTTCAAGCTAAGAACAGGAAACTGAGTCTACATTTGCACAAGCTCATCGAATTGGACAGTAGAATATTGGAAACAACGTTGCCTGTTTCTGATGAGTCACGAATTTCTGCTTCGACATTCAGAATGGTAGGTGTCAGAATTTTGCGTCAACAACATAAAGCATGGATCCTCCTGCCTTGTATCAACGGGTCAGGCTGGTGGTGGTGGTGTCCTGGTGTGGGGAATTATTTTCTTTCTTGGCACTCTTGGGCCCCTTGGTACAATTGAGCATCGTGTCAACGCCACAGCTACTGAGTATTGTTTGCTGGCCATGTCCATCCTTTATGACCACAATGTACCCAACATCTGATGGCTATTTTCAGCAGGATCTGCGCCATGTCATAAAGCTCGATCATCTCATACTGGTTTCTTGATCATGACAAGGATTCACTGTACTCAAATGGCCTCCACAGTCACCAGATCTTACTCCATAGAGCATCTTTGGGATGTGGTGTAACAGATTCGCATCAAGGATGTGCAGCCGACAAATCCTGCGGCAACTGTGTGATGCCATCATGTCAATATGGACCAAAATCTCTGAGTAATGCTTCCAGCACCTTGTTGAATCTATGCCCCACGAAGAATTGAGGCAGTTCTGAGGCAAAAGGGGGGGGTCCACCCGTTACTAGCATTGTGTACCTCATAAAGTGGCCCCGTGAGTGTACATCACGCAGTGTTATGTATTCATTTAGTTCTGTAGACTAAATGAGGAAGGGACATGGTGGACTGCAATGATGTATTTGTTAAATTACTTGTTAAACTATTAGTGTTACTATACGAAACTAAAGGCTTTAAGTTAAGTATAAAAGGATGGCTTAACAGTTTTGGTCAATATACCATTTACTTTATTCAGTTAACTAATTCCTACTAAACATTAAGGGACCTGCCATCCCTGCAATGGCCCATGGTGTCAGGTCAGATGAGCAGCTTGTACATAGTAGCACTCTGCCGGCAGAATGCTATAACAGCAGTAGGAGCTGAAGAGAATTTCCATAATGCCCTATCTGCAAGTAGCATGTTATAGGCAAGAGAGCTGAGTGGAGATGATGTTTAGTATTAAGTTGTAAATTATTTTATTTTACTTTGTCTAGTTATCATCTAGCATGTGGATGGTTCTAATTAATGACTGCCATCCCTTCATGGACGACCAAGCAAACAGAGGTTACCATAAACCACTGCCAGACTGACCTGACAAGAATGTTATCTAAGACCACTTATAAAGTTTAGAAAAAATTATGAGATAAGTAAATTAAAATCTTTTATTACCACCTCCTCTTGCTGTAAAATATGACTGTCTGAAGATAGACACTATGGACAATCTGATAATCCCCCTCCTGCTCCTATAACCCTGATTCTAAGTATAGGAACAACGGGGCCATTACTAGACTAGTGAAACGGCACTAAAAGTGCTCTGGCTGTGTGTATAATGCAGCATGCGCCAGATTCATTAATAACTGTGGCCAAAATACGTGAATCTGGCACTTCCCTCCCTGCATCTGGCGGAGAGAGTTCACCACTATTTTGTGTTGCAATCTTTAACACCTTAACTTGCGACCACTTATGTCTGACGTTGCATGATAAATTTGGCGCATGGTCGTAATGGGACAACTGTATCGCCTCCTATTTGTATTGCGTGATGCCTAGTGATGCCTAGAGTGATGAGTGTGCCATAAATTTTTTCTCCAGAACTCAAGCAGTTTGCACTGAAAAAATGTGAAAGTCTGACAGAAAACTGGCGCTTCCCTTCGTAAATGTGGCTCATAAGTTTCAATCTGCTCAGCTTTCTGCTCTATAACTTGGCGGCCTGCAGATAGGATACAATGTACAATCTACTCAATTCTCCTGCTCTATAACCTGGCTGCCTTCAGATAGGATACAATGTCACATCTACTCAATCCTCCTGCTCTTAACATTATTTGGCATTAAAAAATTTACAACTACCCCAAAAAGATCCACAGACATTCTTTTTAGAACTTTCTCCTAATGATCTCTTTTTGTAAAAAAAAACAATAAAAAAAAACCTTCATCCATTTTTCCAATATTTGTGTCATATTTGCCCCCTGTTTCAATAATATGCTAAGATTGTCATCACTGGGTAGGTTTGGAGCATTGGGGGGCCACAGTTTCCAGACTTCATCACCAGCATGTAGGAAAGCTCCCTATAAACTGCAGAGCATGGCTCCACAGCTGCCTTTGTACTCATAGTACATAAAAGCAAGAGGCACGGCATACCTGAATGTCAAGGTCCGGAGTAACACAACCTTAAGGTATTCATAGGACCCATAATAACGGACAATGATGTGCAAACCTGCAAAAATAAAACAAGTAATGGTTTCTCAGTTTCAAAATTAAAAAGACCACAAACAAGAAAACCTTCATTTCATATATAATTTATAATAATTCTAATATTTCTCTGCAATGAATGTGACAAGGTAAAATGCAGCTTACAAAATTTCAAAATAGTTCCAGGCCAAAAACATTGATAACCAACACATTAGGCTCAACACCCAATAAACCCCCCTGCAGGTCAGCTGTTAAAGTATAAACAGACTTTTGTGTCTCGTAAAAACTAGAACATAGAAGCCTTGGAAATAATCGCCAACCTGGTTGAGCCGCCGGCACTTGCATTATTTCCACCCCCCACCCCCCCCCCCCCCCCCCCCCCCCCCCCCCCCCCCCCCACCCCACCCCACCCCCCCCCCCCCCCCCCCCCCCCACCCCCCCCCCCCCCCCCCCCCCACCCCCACCCCCCCCCCCCCCCCCCCCCCCCACCCCCCCCCCCCCCCCCCCCCCCACGCAACTTTATGCCAGCTCCCTGCCGAGTGGGGTGGCAAGGGCATAAAGGGGGGGGGGGGGGGTGAGTCCGGCGATGGAGTTGGGCCGGGACAGGGCGTCTAGTGCACAGCTTCATCGAGTGAACTTTGAAGATGAAATTTGCAGTTGCAGATAATTTTTTTAACCCGTTCCATGGTGCGCAGTGCCGGCTATTGGATACCAGCAAGAGCCGCATGTTTTTTTTTCCCTTTGTTGTACGGATACCTCAAGAATAACGTTATCCGGCCATACACCCCTTAAACTCATAATTCTGTTCATTTTGTCCTAGCGTAGGGCAGATATAGGAGGCGTTCCTTTTGTTTTCTGTCTGCCAGCCCTGGCATGTGATGTCTGGGCTGATAATGTATAGAGAATAATGTTATGTCCGATAGAACAAGACATAATATTACAATTAAAACTCAGTTTAAGCAAAGCACAGCTCTTTTCTTATCTCAGTATAAATTACACTACATTACTATTCCACTAGCCTTCATGTCTGGCACCTGTAACCTGGTATTATACAACTTGTGTGCCCGCTCCAATATTCTTATTACTGTCATCTGGTAAGCTTCTTTTTTTAAATCCTGTTATATACATCTGGTTACCAGTGCTATATTTGGCTTGTCAGTTTTAAATTATACTGTGTCGTTGTCTGCCCTGCAGGCTACTTACTATAATTTACACATACTGATCATTCATGTGCTGTTCTGTATTTACATTCTAACTCGAATGTAATGTTATACTCGAGACTGACTGCAAACATACTATGATCGAGAGAGAATGCAATAAGGGGTGGTAGAGTTAGCAAGGAGAACAAGACCTTAAGTAAATAAATGGTCATAAAGGGTCTGGGACGGTTTTGCCTGGAGTGACCCAGAAACCTTTTTTAGGGCCGTCAGCAATACGGACCTAATAAACTCACTACTTGTATGTTTTCTGCAGCTAAAAACACCTCGCAGATCAGGTTTCTTTCATGGTCCTGTATGGTGGCATCACCAGAAAAGCATCTTGAAGTGAATATGAATTATTGGTGAAAGTCAGGAGGTGAGAATTTAGCACTGAGTCAAGCTCTCCTGCCAGAAAACCCCCTTCACATGTCAATTGCTATTCCTGCATCGAGAACATCACTAGCATATCTCCTGAAGTCCGAATGTTTTGATGTCAATCACATATAGGATGGTGGGAGAGCTTAACTCATGTCAAACTCTCCGCCTCCTGACTTAATACCTAATTGACATCTCACTTCAAAGTTGATTTTCTGCATAATGGAACCCATTAAGCCTGAAAGAAACATCATCTTGAAGTGTTAAGCTTGCTTGACAACATACTTTAGTGGTTTATTAGCCCCATTTCGTATGACATGTTCCCTTAATTGACAAGGCTCCATTCCCTAAAATAAGATAATCTTTATAGTCCCATATGGGAAATTCACAAGAGAGTTTTTCATAAACCTCCAAAAAAATATTACAGTGTTTTTTTTTCTGATGAGCCTCCGCTGCTAAAGAGTAACCATGTTTTAGTAAGAAGTGAGAGACCCTCTATGAGGGGTAAAACTTTTCCCTATATGCAACGTTTTGCTGATGCTTACCTCTCTAAGATGCCTTTCCATAGCATTGAGCGGAGGACAATATCACTCCACTAATGGTCATTCTTTCAGCAAGCTTTCTTGGAGCTAGACCGGAAAGAGAGTAGATAGGATTAGTCATCTCCATGGGAATAGGAAAATAAAATGACCCCACATCATGGTTTCACAGCAAAAGGTATTAACTTTAGTACTCACAATCAGAACCATGGTCATGTATGTTTTGACCAGAAAAATGTGACCATCTGAGTTTTGGTTCTGTTATAAAGACTATTCCAGAAAAGTATTCCCTCTATCTTTTTTTTCTCTGTCCTGGGCATTCTAAGTTTTGATCTATGGCGATATCTGCTTATTGATTAAGAAGAGTTGTACAAAGATCTATCATAAGAGTTATGAATTAGGACCGGTACCAGCATTACTTGATTTGGCATAAGAAACAAGTAGCACTATGCCAGATATTCTCTGTGTAAACATTGAAGGCAAATTTAGACTTGAATCTTGATTATTATGTGAAAAGTAATGTATAAAGTCATATGCATGCCTTATATTATTCTATGATTATGATGAGGGATGGATGATGCAAAAGTCTCCATGCATGTAAGCAACCTGGGGACCTGGGTCAATCCCAGTCAACATCTGAAAAGAGTTTGTGTGTTCTCTTGGTTTGTCATGGGTTTTCCTCGGTCCTCTGGTTCCCCTCCCACACTCCAAAACTCCTGGTATTTTGATTAGATTGGAGCCCCATTGGGGACAGGGACCGATTTGGCAACCTCTGTGCAGCACTGTGTAATCTGTGTGCGTGATATAAATGACTGCTACCATAGACTGCTCACCATGGTCACAGTGAATGCTATAGGACAGTGATGGCGAACCTTTTAGGCACAGAGTGCCAAACTTACAAGCAAAAGCCAATATTGTTCACAAGTGCCCAATGGCCAATTCCAAGTTACCACGGTTTTCACACGTATTGGCACCCTGATACAACAATCGAGAAAGAGGGAGAAATTTGGATTGTGATTTGGTAGTTTTCCCTCTAAGTCCTCTTAAAACAGATGAATCATTGTCCGGAGAAGATGCTTACAATGATAATCAAATAATAAAATTACCATAAAAGTCAAATAAAAGTTACTAAAGAAGTGCCGGGACATAAGGATTAGCCCTTAAAAGGGCTATCCTCACGTCCCATTGATCCACCTACCACCCGATCTACCTTTATAGGTAGATTTGTGGTGGTAGGTTCCCTTTAAATGTATAACAAAAAGAAAATAGGACCCTGAGGTTGATGTGGACCTACACCAGGACTTTGGTGTATGCCTACACCAGGACTTTTTAACCTTTGTTACTATAGCTGTTGTAAAACTACAACTTCAGAGTTCAGTTGTTCACAGGACTCCCATAGACCTAAATTAAGCATGTTAGTTTCTGCTGAAGGTTGTTGAACTATGTCCTACAAAGCATGAAGGTCTGAGCTTTCCAATGACAAGGGGCTTGTGCAGAGAGATCATGAAGTAATCCTACAGCTTAGTAACGACCATGGCATGAAACTTGAACCAAGTTTATTATTTAGCCCACTGTTCTTTAAAATGTTGCTTCAGAACCAAGTTTATTATTTAGCCCACTGTTCTTTAAAATGTTGCTTCAGTTCAGTAAGGTAAAGTTCATTCAAGAACAAATCTATTTAGCCATTCTGTTGTAGATTTGCTAGTGTGCTTGGGATCATTGTCCTCCTGCATGATCCAGTTTCAGCCAAGCTTTTGGAGAGGTGAAGATGGCCTCACATTCAACTCTAGTATACTTTGGGTTACAGAAGGATTAATTTTCAATGACTGCAAAAAAACAACATTCTTTGGATGCAAATCAATTCCTAATCATTCCCCTCCTCCCCCGACAGTGCTGGACACTGATGTAAAGTGTCTGTGTTGATTTGCTGTGTTTGGTTTTTCTTTAGCATGACATAGGGCATTGTGGCCAAGCAACTCTTGTTGGTCTTGTGTTTTACGGGGCATTGTTCCAAGAATATGATTGTATGTTTAGATGCAACCTTACAAACCAAAGCCACTCTCCCATCTCCCTTTCAGTAAGTAGAGTCATTCTCGAAAGAAAACTTCCATAAAAATTATAAAAGCTCAGTCTTTTTGTATAATCAAAAACTTGAACATTTAAACTCAAGAAGACTAGAATCAGTAACTGCTTTAGATGTGCAAAATTGATTCCCCTGCCATTTCTCAAATATAGATTTTCTTTTACTGGACTTCCAGATGTTTTGTCATGATGAATGTGAATATAATAGTACAAGAGCTATTGCTTACTATACTATTATTATCCCTTCCTAAAATGTTACAGACATCAAATTGCTTCAATCTATAGTTTATTTTTAGTATCAGCAATGTAATCTCTTCTCCATCCACAAGAGAGCATTACACTCTTATATATCCATTGGAATCAAGTAAAGAGCACCTCTGCCCACTTAGTACCCAGATTCATCAAGCTCAATTAAAGCCACTAATGTCATGTAAAGCAAGAATGATCATTATGTTCCCTCTCCATTAACTTGATTAAGTGATTATAAAGAGAAATATCAACTGTAGTAGAGATGATTGGTGTGATCCCAATGTCAGGTGTCTTTGTTATCTAGTAACAATCATTTGGTCATTGGAAATAAAAGATTGTATCAAGTAACTGCAGGCTGCTCCAAACTGAAGTGTAGGTGAATTAGCAACGATCCTTAAGGTATCCATACAAGTTGAGTTGGTCTGGGATTTCTAGGGTTCACTAGATAAAACTAGCCATCAACTCCTAGGAAATAGCTGATAACTGGGTTGTCTTCTGCTGGAACTGTGGGTTACAATTTAAGCCCACTAGAACTCTGGTGGACCAGCCTGACACTCAGCATACACTTTCATTACATTCTCCTTTATCTGACCCCTTTGCCTCCCAACCTTGGCTTGGCTTAGCTGAGTGTACATGTGTTCTGAATGTGGAGAGAGGAGTGGGATATTGCCTTTTTCTCTTGAGAGAAGATTGGTTGTTGAAATTCAACATTCTCCATCTTTCTCCTCCCCTGTCATCATAAGGGTAAAGTCATAGCTCCCCTGTATATGCCAAGCTCTCTTTTGTATGATCACCTCTAGTCATCCGGCTTAGTTTCCATAGTATTGTATTTGCCAATGATGCCAGGTGTAATTATTTTCAGCACCCAATATCCTAATTGATATTTTTTTCTCTCATGTTGTGGGTCCTAGGCTAGAGCAGACAGCCTGGCACTGCCCACTTGACAGTATAAAGACTCATTTGCATGTTTAATGAGGAATCAATGTCACTGATTGCTTCTGAAGGATTAGAGCTATTAGAGGATTCAAAGAGTCGGTGATGGTCCTCTTGAATAACACATTTTATTATTAGAAAAGTTAAGATTAGCTCTTTTAAATTCTACTAAATTGTACATCTCTGTGTTTCGCATAATTGAGATTTCAAACAAAAAGCAAAAGTCGTACATGCCACTCTGTTCTGCTCTATGGGACTGCCACAAATAGGGGAGCACGGTCCTGTGGATCGGGATAGCCTTTGTTTATGGGACAACCCATTTAAAGGGGCATACCAACCCCACCTAGTGATCTTTATGGGAGTAGATTTCCAGATTAATACATTTCAGACTAAGAATTTCAGTCTGATATTACACAGGAACCCATGTCACCCAATCCACAAATAGAATTATAAGATGTATGGCTCTGAAGTCTCAATGATTGAGCCATGGTTATAAAGCTTATGCCCCACTATAACATTGCACATATTGCAGTAATCCTAGTTTTGAACTTGTGGATCGTACAATATTCTCTGTTTCTGAGCAAGGCAAGTTTGGAAACTCAATCATACAGTACTTGTCAATATGTCAGAAATATGTGTCCGGTTCCTGTAATTCATGAGCACTTTCTGTTATTGCTTCGACCACAATATAACAGTCCACATCCATCTCTCACTGTCTTCCTTTTTTCCAGTAGTTAAAAAGAGAATATTATAGTAAGTAAATTAACTATGAGTTTGACAAGGGATTACACAGGCTTTGAATTATTAACCTGAAACCAAGCAAATAGACTTAGGCCCCTTCCACACTTGCGTTTTTCACATGCGTGTTTTGCGTGTGCTTTTGACATGCAGAACTTGCATTGGATTCTGACTCATTGTAATCAACAGGCTTTTTCTGACTTGCATTTTTTTCATGCACACACGCGCATGTTTTTTTAAACATGCGTTTAAATCTCAGCATGCTCTACTTTTGCAAGTCATGTGTGTGAAAAACGCACCATACAAGTCTATGGAGACGCCTCAAAAACACATTGCACTCTGAGAGACATGCAAGTCCAATCCAAGTGCATTTTTCACGCATCAATTGCCATTGAAAAGATAGAGCTCAGTTCTGAGTCCTTTTCACGCACGTTATTTGCGTGTGAAAAACGCATTGAAATTGCATTGAAAATGCGCGTGAAAAACGGAGACACTGAACAAACTCTTACTGGAAACTGATCGAACTCTGATGAAAAATGTCAGTTTTTCACTGACCAAACCCTGATCAGACTCTAATGTGATCTGCAATGCGAGTGTGGAAGGGACCTCAAAGAACAGGAAAGTCTAGGAAAGATTTACAGAATAGATATGTGATAGTTACGTACAGTATATGAAGAATGGATATCCTGATTAGCATAGGAATGGATACCACTGAGTGCACATAAATGAAACCAAAGAAAATGCATATTGGGTGAGGGCCGAATTGATCAAACGGAATAGACCATCAGCTCTGCTTCCAGCATTATTCATGCTCTAATGTCTGTTTTGTTGCATCACAATTTTGCTAAATAAGATGAGATTTATTTTATCTACTTTGTGCTTCTTGTGGGCTTTTCCAAGATTCTGGAGAACCCCTGCTCCGGTTCCAGGTTCATGCATCAAAGTGGTCTCCTGTCCTATGTCAATGATGGCTCAGCCAGAAGTGCGGGGGTTATTCAATGGTTTCAGTGGACCACAGGAAGTCACTGGTGATGTAGCATCCTGTGGTCAGCTGAGGCAACTGATTGGCCTGAATGGACACTCCATCTGTGCCATAAGACCAGAAATCTGGAGGTGGAGAAACCCAGGGGTTTTTGGGATTGCTGAAAAAAAATTGAAATTATTATTAAAATGATATATACTATTAGAAATGAACTTTATGTAGCCTAACAGAGTACTGTAATATGACAATCCATACATTTTTGTATGTATTCATAACATTTTCACCAATTAATTTGTAATAAGTTCTCAGTGGGTGCACAGTGCTAGGTGCCATGGGATGCTGATTTCTTCAAAATAAATGTTCATTTTGGAATACAATTATTTAAAAACTTTTCTTAATATACAGTATTGTAGGCTGTTGTTATTTATAGTTGTTGGAGCTCCTTTTCTCTGAAAATCAGTCATAGGGTAAAATACAATATATTTAAACACCAACTGAGAAAGCTTCAAAGTTTGCTGCATAGTGACTTACGTGAAGAAAAATAGAAATCCCAGCACTTTCTCAATCTCAACTCCTTCATTGAAAGGGAAGATTTCAGCAGAAATTGACCTAATAAACCATCAGTTACGCATCTTACATTAAAGAGAACCTGTCACCCATAATTTCGGCACTAGGAGCTGCTTACTAAAGTAAGCAGCTCCTAGTGCTTAAACAAAGGCCGCAGTGTTAGGCTACATTCACACACATGTATGGGGGGCGTATATATGGCCAACGTATATACGGCTGATGCACGTCCCATACACTTCTATGGGCTCACGGCCCCCGTATAGGAGTGGTACGGTGCCGCTCTGTAGCCCGGGAAAAGATAGGACATGTCCTATCTTTTCCCATGTTATGGCGCCATGTGTCATATGTTCCTATGGAGAGGGGTGAGGGTGGGCAGCGCTCACGTCCTCCTCTCTCCGCACTCTGCCGTGTGCCCGCCATGCTACGGTACGGCGGGCAACGGCAGCGTGCATGTAGCCTTAGAGTGATAGCGTTACCGGAAACCTCTATCTAACACTGCGGCGAAGTACAATATAATCGTCGGATCGCTTGCAAAGCTGTATTCTTCGGATCGCTTGCTCAATAGGCTGGCGGTGACTGCCGCGCGTCATGCGCAAGTCACTGCCCCTAACCACGCCCCAACCCCGCCCCCTCATGAATTAGGAGCGGTCCGACGATTACATTGTACTTTGCCGCAGTGTTAGATAGCGTTACCGGAGGTTTACGGTAACGCTATCACTCTAACACTGCGGCGTTTGTTTAAGCACTAGTAAGCAGCTTCTAGTGCCGAAATCATGGGTGACAGGTCCTCTTTAAGATTAACAGACTTTATGGTCAGAATAGCAAAAAAATGCAAATAATGTGGATAATTAAATACCCACATGCTGACATCACCTATTGCACAGTGTCATATAACAGGGGGGGTGTGCTTGTGGCGTCGCGTGATCTGGTCAATTGGGAAGGGAAAATAAACATATCCCCAGCCGATCAGGGCAAACGCGACCGCCATTGACACAAAACTTGTGAACAAAACATCAAATATGCACGTTAAAAACAACTACTAAACCACAATGTAACATAAAGGTAAATATAATACCACTCTTTTCTATATTACAACACATAACTTTCACTTATCTGAATTAAAGGAAGACTGCCATATCATTCTTGTCATTCAGCCCTACAGGGCCTCCCGCCTCCATTTAAGGATCCATCTTGCTTCGCAATGAAGCAATTCTCTATACCTATCTCCTCCATTTGTATTTACCATTACTCTTTCAATGCCCGGAAATGTAAGTGTATTGGGGTCACCTGCATGTGCTGTACGCACATGTTGTATCAATCTTTGGAAACCCTTTCCTAAAATAACAGAATGATGATGTTCTCTGAATCTGATATATATAGAGGTCTACTTGTTTTGCCGGTGTAGAACTGTCTGCCAGGGAAAAAATCACGTAGACTACGTAACCAGTTTTACAGCTGATAAAATGTTTCACTAATGTTTGTGGTGATGCCTCCCATCTAAAGGGTTTTTGTTCTCGGGTGGAACCTACAAAAATTACAATGGTGGCATGGGAAGTTGTCTTTGGGAATCTCAGTATCTAACCATGTGATGTGGTGATGTGGTGTCACTGAATCTATTTTTGACTAGGAGATTTCACATAGTAGGATCTCGTCTGAAGGCCACTATTGAAGGTCGTCTGAAGGTCTATTTGCATTCTTTAGTTCGGGATCCTTTTCAAGTATGAACCAATAACGAATGTTATTTTCATTTGGACCAAAATCAAAAGTGAAAGTAAATCTGTCTCTATCATTTTTCTTATTTCTATTTCTTTGCAGTAATTGGTTTCTATCTAGTTGTAATGCCCTCTCATATGCCTTCCCAATAATGTCATCTGGGTACCCCCTAACTCTAAGCCTATCTCTTAATTCTACTGCTTGCCTCTGAAAAGACTTGCCATTATCATTTATACGTCTGAGACGGACAAATTTGGCCATATGGTACGGCTTTTTTCACATGATCTGGATGCGTGCTATTATAGTAGAGTAACACATTCGTAGTTTTGGTTTACGAAACCCACTTACTTGAATACAATCAGTGATAATGTCAAGTTGGGCACCCAAAAATTCTAGATGCTTGTCTCCGAAATTGCTCATGAAGAGTATGTTCATCCTGTTGCCCTCATTCAAAAAATCAACAAAGTCATGATATTCTTGTTCAAATACAGACCAGGCCATGAACACATCGTCGGTGTACCTCAAATAAGTATGTATATGTTTAATAAATGGATTGTCTGTGTTGAGGATGAACCTACTTTCAAACACTGCCAAAAATATGTTGGCAATGTTGTACATGCGACCACGGACGTGCCTATGATCTGATTAAACCATTGATTATTACATAAAAAGGAATTATGGGTTAGGATGAACATAAGAGCTTCACGAACAAACTTGAGCAGGGCCTCACTTTTGCCTGCCTTGCATAGAACCAAGCAGATGGCTTCAACCCCTTCTAGATGTGGGATCCTCGTGTAGAGGCTCTCTACGTCTATTAAAACAAGTTTGAGGTCCTTACACCAGGGGATACATTCGACTGCCCGTAAAAATGAATTAGTATCCTTCAAGTACAATGGAATATCCATCAGGATGGGTCTCACTAGCCAATCTAAAAATTGCGATAAAGATTCCAGCGACTATAGGATGGACGGGGGGGTCGGCTCAGTGACTTATGAATCTTTGGGAGTAAGTACCAAGAGGTCTTTTTGGGAAATGCATGGAGGAGCTTTTCAGCTTTTTTCACCAACAAAACCTTATTTTTCACTGAACGTCTTAGAACTGTGCACAGCTTGGAAACATACTGTATTTAGTTATGGGATAACTCAGTAACCGTACATAGGTTGAGGTATCACTATGTTGCCTTTCGACTTCTTCAATGTAGTAATTTTTAGGTGGTTTGGCCACCTGACCCAGACATATTGGTGGCTGAACAGCAAATACGGCTAATTGACACCCTCAACAACTAGCCTTGGCTATGATTGGCCAGGGGGACACCCCTTTCAGTTGCAGTCTGGCAATATGTCCAGGTCAGACAATCATGCTGAACCCTACTTGAATGTTGGTCCGACATCCTCACTCTTTAAAGTATGTCTGAAGATCTGATAAGAAAAGCTGATTAGTGTGATTTTGTTTCATTCTGTCCTTACTAGTCTGAACACTGATTTACTTTTTTCTTATCTGTGTAAACTGATTCACACCACACCCATGTGTCTCCTTTAGATCTCCATTTCCATTCTTCAACCATTTTCTTTGACTGTCAGTTCTGTTTGCAAATGGCCGTTAGGTTTTAACTCATATTTTGTCTTTGGTGTTTATATTCAACCATCTTTGTCTCCATGTTTGCACTTTTCTGCAGCAATTGGTTGTCACCTAGCGCAAAGGGTAAGCTGAGCAATTAGGTAGGGAAAGCTGGGAAGGGGTTTTAGCCTTAGGGCTCACTGTCCTTGTCTGCCCTTCCATTCCATCTAGGTCTTTCCCTCATCCTGCATACCATTTTTATTTCTGATGCCTTTGTACAACTGTATGCGGTGCTATAATATGCGTAATGCCTGGGCTATGATACTAAGTGAATAAGGGTTTGAGCGAACATTTACTATCACAGCCACAAACATTTTAATTCCATTTTATATACTGAAATATGATGTCAGAAAACTTATCTCTCAATGTCAAGTATTACACACCACAACCACAAGTATTTTGTGGATGAGGGGCATTATCCTAAAAACAACTCTTATAATGGGCATAAAATATCAACAAATAGTTATAGAATGACACAGAAATAATGTCATGCAAAATTATTCCAGTGAGTACTCTAACGATGAAAAGAGATAATGGAAAAAAACAGAGCGACACCATGAGAATACAGATTTGGGGAAATTATCCTTGACTCTTTCTTTCTTTCTTTTTTTTCATATATTTTTGCGTTGACCTTAAACTAAACTAAAAATTCCAGATTTGCATAAACCCCAATAGTAATCACCATTTCACCTCAAATCAAGCCCCATTTTTTAATTCGAGCAGGCGTGTCGCAGCGCTTGCCAAATTTGTGATTATAAAATGTCATTTGAGTACTGTCTACAGAGGAAAGAACCGAACGTCCAGCTGTAGTGTTCTGGACCTCTGTCTTTTGGCAGCAAAATCATCCGGATTGTGTCTGTGGAGTCTGCATTGTGTGATACCATGCTGCGTGCTGCCTGGCGATGCGTTGCACTCAGAGAAAACTTGACGTGACTAAAAGATAGCAGACATGTCTTGTCAAGGGCTGGAGTATGAAGGAATACTAAACAGCGCGTCTTGCCTAATGCTAAGCTTCTTTGTGGAGAGGTTCCCTACTGAAGATGTGCAGTGGCAGCTTTTCTTCCCCCTGAAGTTTATAGAGAGAGTATTAAGTAATAACTGACAAGACAAGCTGCCTTCTGGAGCTGAGTGACGTCTCCTCTGACATGGAGTAGTAACTACTGCACAAATCAATGGAACTATACAGTGTATCAGTCACCTGGTGACAAACCTATGGTGAATCCCAGCATGTCAAATCTTACTTGTATGTATCAAAGTGTCGCAAGTTTGATCAGTGGAATTCACACCTGAATGTTTTTTTTCAGTTCTACAATCATAAAAGATAGATAGGTAGATAGCATAAAATCAACAAACTTTCACATAGATAAAGTGGAAAAGAGATGGATGAATACATAGAGGATGATGATATAATATATACAGGCTGAGTTATTTCAGAAGCAAAGCTAATAATGATATATCTAAATGGGTGATATATGTGTATATGTAATAAGTATATGGTGTAAGTATATGTGGTGTGTATATACCTTATGTATGTTTTGCTGTATGTGTGTATATGGTGTGTGTATGTATATAAGTATATGTCCATGTATATATCAGTGTATAAATGAAAATGTGTAAGTATACAAATATGTATATTTTTTAAGGGGGACAGAGGGCCCCATTCAAAAGTCTGCAATGGGGCCCTGTCTCTTCTTGTTAAGCCCCTGATCCCTGCCATTCAAAGGTTGTGGGAAGCCAGTTTGTACAAGGCGAGCAGTGACACCTCTACCAGGCACATCTCTTGAGCAGGGGGAGCAAAAAGAAAAGGCCAGTGTTCCTCTTTTCCACCAAAAACACACAATGGAAGATCATATTTGTCCCATAACTTGGACATAATTCATAAATATGAATCCTCATTTACAGGAGAGGGTATAGGGGATTTTGGTACATTCCTATTTATCAGTTTAAAGAACCTAGCTGGGTGGGAACCCAGTCAAATCGCAGAACTCCCCTAGTCTAGTCATCCCAAGTTTGGTATGGGGTGAGAGGTAGCAGGGTACCCTGATGATTGAAAATGCCACAATGTAACATCTTCCAATCAAAAGTTATCAAGTTTCAATCAAAATCATCCACAGGGGGTACCTTTCTGGAGAGAGGGGGTAGTGCGGACCTCCCCCTTTCAGTGACATCACATTTAGGGTTGTGGGCCAAAAATCCACTGGATTTAAATTGGGGAATCCGGGAGAACCCCTTCGTTAGTATGGGGAACTCCTTCACCACTGGAAGGCTGCCAAATTGTCTTTGGTGCATTCCCTCCAAAAGTATTTCTAACTATTCCATAGTAAGGGTATTTTATTTCTTTTATCCCATTTTATTTTTTATTTTATGTTTGTATATATTGTATATATATAGTTTGTAACCTTTTTTATCTGACAAGTTTATATTTTTATGAGTGTATTGTACCGCTATGTATATTTAAGTTTAACCTTAATAAGTCTCTGCTTGCCTTAGAGATGTTTCCGAAGGGATTACATTACAAGGTCCCATTGCATATTTAGTGATTGCAAGTTTCATGTGAATTACCAGTGTACGTTGTCTATAGCCTTCTTAGATTAAGTAAATCTGTGGGTGGTGGCAGTGTGTAGAGGAGTGGGGAGTAGCTTGGGAGTAGATTTAGAGTAAATACACCATCTTGCTGGCTGGGTTTTATGGGCTTAATTGTTGGGATACTCTAGTGTAAGTATATCCCATGATTGAACTCAAAAGTGGGGGTTCATCACAGGTAGGTAGATTACTGTTGGTGTTTTTGACTTGGACCCTTGTGATATATACATTCCTATACTGTTTTACAATGTGCATGTGACCATCTCACTTTTACTAGTCCTTGAGGCTTTTCATCTTCTGTTAATTTTTAAATATTACACTAAATTCATTTTGGTTTTAGATCTTATTTGTAAAACAAGACAATATACTGTGATGCAATAGAAATAAGCACTTGCTTGGAAAAACCCACTTATTTTCCATTATATTGTCTTTCATGGCCATAATTCTGCAGCATCACTGCTTTAGGGACTAAGAAACAAATGCACAGTCGTAAGGAAATAATGGCTAATTGAATGTGGGCCGGCAGTTAATAGTAATGAACTAATTTTCCACTAGGCAGGAGGAAAAAAAAATAACCCCATGTGGCACATTAAGAATGACCTGTTTTTACCGAGTCTCCTGTTATTCCAGCCTAGAATATGTTTGAGCAAAGACAATAGCACAGTATGATTTTCCATCCCCAGCTGACTGCAGCATGTACCACTAGGCAATTAGTTCACAGCCTCCTGGGGCAGGACATTTTTGCAATTTGTGTTTTATTTATTTGTTTTCGACATTGGAATTATTATTACTGCTTTATTAAACAGTGAGAGACGTAGCAGCATAAAATGTCATTTATATGTCAGTAACATGGTGCCTTCCTTCTCTCAGGTGACCCTCAGCATATTTGAGTTGGCCTCCTCAGCGGGTATCCCATGTGATGTTGACCCCAGCCTGGTGACAGCTCTGTCAAATATGAAAACAGGTAATACGGTTGATACTATAAACAATGATCATAATGTTGTTATGATGTGTACATTATAAGCACAGATAAGTATTTTATTACCAGATTATAACTTGCCAACATCATTTTGTGCTTCTTAACTTTGGAGAGGTGCAGTGCAGTTCACTTGCAGCATGCTGGAAACTTCTTTTTTTCACCAAAATTTGTGGAATGGTGAAGGAGCAGAACAGGACACAGACTATTATACAGAGAAAACCAATGAGGGAAAGTCTACTAAGCTCTGATCTTGCAGGTGCACAAGCAGACATGCAAAGTAAAGGAAGCAGTATAGACAAAATGCTGCCAACAGATTATTACGCTTGGTGGAGGTGGTAGACCACCTTAAAGTATGTGGCCTATTTGGAGCCTTGCATTTTCAAGTGCATTGAATTTATGGATACAAATAATTTACTTCCATAATTTTACTCACAGAATCACATTTACATATAACTTATACCATGTGGGGAACACTGTAGAAAAAAAAACTAGAATTCCAGTGTGATTTAAAATATATACCTGCATAATTTCCTTCCATTATGCTATTTCTGAGAAATTCCCATTGCAATCCGTATGCTAATACTGCACCCAATGTGTATCCTCTCAGAGCACTGCTATCCCTACCTGTATTACTCCCCTCTTCATCGGATAGCCTAAAGTTTGTCATGTGAGAAGCATGGGGCAACGGCAGAAGAGGGAAGTGTTGGGCAGGAACAACGCTGATCCGGGTGCCATGAGCAGGACGTGGGTGCAGCACTGCCTCATTAGCATAAGGATTGAACTTGGAATATCTGGGTAAGGGCGTAAATAGAAAGAAATAATAAAGGTATCATGGAAATCACAGAACATTTATCTACAACAGATCATAATGCTTTGCGGACACCTTTAAGGCAGGATATATACTACAGGGGGTTGGCAGGCTATATACTACAGGGGGCTGGCAGACTATATTCTACACTGGACTGGCATGCTATTTACTACAGGGGGCTGGCTGGCTAAATACTACATGGGCTAGGAAGCTACATACTAAAGGGGGCTGGCAGGTTATATACTACATGGGCTGGTAAGCTATATACTACAGGGGCTGGCAGGCTATATATTTCAAGGGGCTGGCATGCTATATACTACATTGGCTAGCAGGCTATATACTACAAGGGCTGGCTAAGTACTACATGGGCTGGCTACCTATATACTACAGGGGCTGACAGGCTATATACTACAGGGGTCTGGCAGGATATATACTACAAGAGGTTGGCAGGCTATATACTACAAGGGGCTGGCAGGCTATGTACTACAGGGGGCTGGCATGCTATTTACTACAGGGGGCTGGCTAGCTATATACCACAGGGGCTAGGAAGCTATATACTACAGCGGCTGGCAGGCTATATACTACAGGCGGCTGGCATGCTATTTACTACAGGGGGCTGGCTGGCTATATACTACAGCGGGCTGGCTGACTATACACTACAGGGTGCTGGCTGGCTATATACTGGGGCTGTGACCAATGCATTTCCAACCCTTGGCTTATACTCAAGTCAATAGGTTTTTTGTGTTAAATTAGGGGTCTCAGCTTATACTCGGGTTGGCTTATACTCGAGTATATACAGTATATAACTGGGGGGCTTTAATAATAAAAAGCACTTATATTCTGTCCATGCTCACATTCTCCTATGGCGCCACCTACGCCTGTTGGCTTCTGATTGTATAAAAAGGCCGCTGGTGACGCACCTCTCTGGCTGCACCTGCTATTGCATGAGTTTTAGTGCAGTAGCCGTAAGCCTAGTATTTTCTGGTGCTTAATATATATGGGTATAATCATTCCTCTGCATTCTTTTGGGTGGGTGTAGGGGGTTCTAAAAATATTAAGTATTCCCAGAGCAGACAAAACTGCATGGTATGCTTGCTTTGGTTTTTCAGTATCAGAAACTAGCGTTGAGCGGTTCAGAAGAAACTTCAGTCAGTAATGTCCTGGTGGCACCTATTACGGGTCTTATCTATTTAAATGCTGCTGGCAAAGGCTCTGCTCATACCTGTTAGAAACCATTCACAATGGCAAATCTGCATTAATCTTGGACTGAAAAAGGAGGGTTTCCTAATTAATTACCTAAATTATGTCCTGCATCTCCATGTTCTTTCTAGTTATTTTCTCTCTAGTGATGAGACATCACTCTTACATTGTATCTACCTTTCCATTATTTGACAGAAGGCTCATCACTGGATGAAGAATACAAGTTGGCCTGTCTCCTTCAAGTGTTTACAGCTGTCTCCCTCCCACTCCTCACAGCTGATCCCCTCTCTGTTTACAACATTCAAATTGATGGTAAGGGTTATAAATTATATGTGTCCATTGTATATTATGTCTACATGCAGAAGATAACATATGATATATTGGTCACCATCAAAGCATAATAGATGTTTATGGAGCTTTGCTTATTTTCGTAGGTTACAATAACAATATTCATTGCCTGGCCAAAGCTATCATTCAAGTATCTGCTGCCTTTTTCACTATATACCACAAGAACATTGAGATCCATCTCAAGGAATTTCTGCTGGTAAGTTGATTCACAGGAAAGGGAATAAATATATGATTTGGAGGGAGGGAAGGTTGGCATTGATCCCGCACCATCTGTCCCATACCTTAGTGCAACTCTGATATTTTTTTTATAAATCAACAGCTCTTGAGATGTAGAACAACATTGTCTTCATTAGCTTTGAGCAGCAATTTCTTTGCTTTCCTACTCAGATTAGCCTGACTTTGCTGTATCTATGTCTCCTGCATGTGCTGATTTCTCCTGTGATTCCATAGAGTTGCTACATATATGGTTTCACAGAGGGTTACTCCCTACTCACTTTGGAGGGAGGAGGAGGTCATGTGAAAGTGCTCTCTGAACGTAGCTGAGTGTGTTCAGCGCTGTGGATGCAGGAATATGCTATACAGAATAGTGAGGTAAAAGATCTCCCTTCTTCAGTATCAGTACCTCCATCCCAGTCTTCAATTCTGCAGATCTTTCTCTGTTTCCCTCTCTCTCCACCTCAAACTGTATCATACACTCCTCTGCAGCACCCTGCCCACCTTCTGCTCTTTTGCAACTTTCTGCACATTAAAGAAGCTATTAACCTTTGGTGGTAACACTGCATATAATGACTACTTCATATAATATACTGATTCACTGCTGATTTCTACTACTAACAAGATGTTCCATACTCCTCCATGTCTTGATAGCTGTCAGGCTAGTCACCATATAGATCCTGAATGTACACTATGCCTTAGCTTTAGGACATATACAGAATGAGGCTAGTCTATTCCCTGTTCATAGTATCATAGTATATAAGGCTGGAAGGAGACGCAAGTCCATCAAGTCCAACCTTCAAGAATTAAATAAATGTTTTATCCCCATAACCCGTGATATTTTTGCTCTCCAGAAAGTCATCCAGGCCTCTCTTGAACATGTACATAGAGTCCGCCATAACAACCTCCTGCGGCAGAGAGTTCCATAGTCTCACTGCTCTTACAGTAAAGAACCTTTGTCTATGGTGATGGTAGAATCGCCTCTCCTCTAGGCGTAGAGGATGCCCCCTTGTTCTGGTCACAGGCCTAGGTATAAAAAGATCTTTGGAGAGATCCTTGTACTGTCCGTTCAGGTATTTGTACATTGTAATGAGGTCTCCCCTCAGTCGTCTTTTTTCTAAACTGAATAATCCCAAATTTTGTAATCTGTCATTGTATTCTAGTCCCCCCATTCCCCTAATAATCCTGGTTGCTCTCCTCTGCACCCGTTCCAGCTCTACTATATCCTTTTTATACACTGGTGCCCGAAACTGTACACAATATTCCATGTGTGGTCTGACCAGGGATTTGTATAAGGGCAGAGCTATGTCTTTATCATGAGAATCTATTCCTCTCTTGATACATCCCATTATTTTATTTGCTTTAGCAGCAGCCGCCTGGCTCTGGTCACTAAAATTAAGTTTACCATCCACCAATACGCCCAAGTCCTTTTCAGCTTCAGTTTTACTAAGTAATTGACCATTTAGAACATAATTATACTTTTTGTTTCCATGGCCCAAGTGCATAACTTTACATTTATCTACATTAAACCTCATCAACCATTTCTCTGCCCATCCCTCAAGCTTCCACAAATCCCTCTGTAATGCTAAACTATCGACCTCAGTATTTATTACTTTACACAGCTTAGTATCATCTGCAAATATTGAAACTTGACTGTGTAAACCCACTACAAGGTCATTAATAAAAATATTAAAAAGAAGTGGCCCCAATACTGACCCCTGTGGCACTCCACTGGTAACATCAACCCAATCTGAGAATGTGCCATTAATGACCACCCTCTGTTTTCTATCACTAAGCCAATTACTTACCCAGATACACAGATTTTCTCCTACTCCCAGCAGTCTCATTTTATATACCAACCTTTTATGTGGCACGGTGTCAAATGCCTTTGAAAAGTCCAGATATACAACATCCACAGCGTCCCCCAGATCCAGTCTTGAACTTACCTCCTCGTAGAAACCAATCAGATTAGTCTGACAGGACCGATCTCTCATAAACCCATGCTGACGCTGGGTTATAAGGTTGTGCACAGTGAGATACTCTAGGATAGCATCTCTAATAAACCCCTCAAATATTTTCCCCACCACAGCAGTTAGACTTACGGGTCTGTAGTTTCCAGGATCGCTATTTGATCCTTTTTTGTATATTGGTACCACATTTGCTATGCGCCATTCCTGTGGAACATAACCAGTCCTCAGTGAATCTTCAAATATTAAAAATAACGGTCTGTCTATCACCGTACATAATTCATGCAGAACCCGGGGGTGTATGCCATCTGGCCCAGGTGATTTATCTATCTTAGTGGATGCGAGGCGGCGCCGTACCTCTTCCTGGGTTAAACTGTTGACATTATAAAAAGAATTAACATTATTCCTCATTGTGTCTTCCACCAGGGGATTTTCCTGGGTAAAGACAGTTGAGAAGGCGACATTCAGTAGATTGGCCCTTTCCTCATCTCCTTCCACCATGACCCCCATGTTATTTCTAAGGGGACCCACACTCTCTGTTTTTAGTTTCTTATCATTTATATACTTGAAAAATAATTTGGGATTATTTTTGCTCTCCCTGGCAATATTTCTCTCAGTCTCTATTTTTGCGGCCTTTATCTGCTTTTTACAGGATTTATTTTTCTCTCTATAATCCTGTAATGCCTCATCGCTACCTTCACGTTTTAGCACCTTAAACGCTTTATCTTTCTCGCTTATTGCTTTCCTTACAAGACTAGTTAGCCACATAGGGTTTTTCTTGTTCCTTTTATGCTTTTTCCCATAAGGTATGTGTTTCTCACAGGACTTTTTCAGAATATATGAGAAAAAGTCCCATTTTTGGGGGGGGAGTTTGTCTTTGAGAGCATTATCCCAGTCTATGCCTTTAAGGTCTTCCCTTAGTTGATGAAAATTTGCCCTCCTGAAGTTTAGAGTGTTGGTTGCCCCTTCACTAACGTGCTTAGTAAAGCGTAATACAAAATCAATGATATTATGATCACTATTCCCCAGGTTCCCCCCAACCTGTAGTTTTGATACCCTATCAGGTCTGTTGGTTAGGATAAGGTCCAGCAGTGCCCCCCCTCTTGTTGGCTCCAGGACTAGTTGCGACAGGTAATTGTCTTTTGTTGTTGACAAGAACCTGCTACCTTTGAAGGACCTGCAGGTTTCTGCCCCCCAGTCAATATCTGGGTAATTGAAGTCCCCCATGATAAGTACTTCACCATGCTTTGAAGCCGCATCCATTTCACTTATCAGCATTTCCTCTGCTGCCTCCATTATATTTGGAGCCTTATAACAAACCCCTAGTAATATTTTATTATTCTTTTTCCCTCCTCTTATCTCCACCCATAGGGACTCCACATTTGCGTTACTGATGTCATCTCGCAGGACGGGCTTGAGGCAAGAATTCACATATAAACAAACCCCTCCCCCTTTTTTATTTATACGATCCTTTCTAAAAAGACTATAACCATCTATAGTAACAGCCCAGTCATAGCTACTGTCCAGCCATGTCTCGCTGATACCCACTATATCATATTTCCGTTCCAACATCAAGAGTTCCAGTTCCTCCATTTTGTTTGTGAGGCTTCTGGCATTTGTGTACATACACTTTATATGGTTTTCCCTGTCCGTATTCCTTTTGTCCTTATTCCCCAATCTCATTCCAGCCCCCCTTCCTCCCCCATGGACTATGGCTCTTCCCAGCTCTCTATGTACACCGTCTATTTGCCCTGCACAAGTGTAGTTGCCCTCCCCCCAGGTCTCTAGTTTAAACACTCCTCCAACCTTCTAGCCATTTTTTCCCCTAAAACAGCGATACAGCAGCTCCAGGCAGCCATGTTACAGCAGAACATGTCAGATTCATGTGTAGCTGATGTCTGTGTCTCTCACCTGTATATTAGGAGGATGCAGCCATGTCAGATTCATGTGTAGCTGATGTATGTGTCTCTGTATATTAGGAGGATGCAGCCATGTCAGATTCATGTGTAGCTGATGTCTGTGTCTCTGTATATTAGGAGGATGCAGCATGTCAGATTCATGTGTAGCTGATGTCTGTGTCTCTCACCTGTATATTAGGAGGATGCAGCATGTCAGCAGGTACAGCACACACACTAGCCATGCTTTACTATACATTACACACAGACATGAACAGGGGGAGGAGAGGGGAGGGGTAACAGGGGTGACATCACTGCCTCTGACCATGTGACCAGCCTCATTTACATGATAAAAAATAGATGATTTTACAATGATTAATGTATGAAATAACTAGATAAAGGCTGGGATGGGATCCTTGTGAGCTGCTCCAACAGGTAGTAGTGACAGGACAAGTGACACAGACCTGATGACAGGTGTCCATTAAGGAATTTTACACTGGCAGGTTGGGCCATAACATGCGTAGGGGAGCAGCCGACCCCTATTTTCGGCAGGTGGTACCTGCATGCATATTAATGGAATTTGTCATGAATACTAAAGAAGACGACCTCTCCAAGAACACAAGCTCCTTATAGCTGCCCAGATTTCTAGGCTTTGCCCTTAGACATGTGTTAGCATACCTTTAATATGTGAAAAATGGTCCTCTTTGCACATTGTCTGACATACAGGAGTCCCAGTGATTGACTAGAAAATTGCTGCTTTTAGAAATTACACAACAGAAGCTCATGGTAGACATTTTATGTATATGAACAGTAAATGTAGTTATCAGAGGATTGTGTAAAAGCTGCGACTAAACCATTGCACACGAGTAGACTAAATGAACTGGAAACATGCAGACATGAAAATGGAAGCAATATTACACAGCTCACATCACACCAACTAGATTCCTATAAAAAATATTGACAGTGGCTTCCGCCCTCGGTATAGCATCTATCCATTAACTCATATGTAAGCACTATGAAAATAATGTACAGATTAACTTTGCTAGTGTTGACAAGACTAATGCAAGAGCATATAGATATGGGAACATTTCTAATATGCCAGTAATTCCTGGTCTTCAGGAAGGAACACAGAGCTAATGATTGTATCAGATCTTCTATCCTCCTTTAATACCACTCTAAAATTGTCAGAGCTGCATAATAATTCCGGTTTGATACATTATTTTATCTGGAATAATATATCAGTTTTTTAATTTCTAGAGAAATAGAGAGTAATTGGTAAAGTGAAATGTGAAAATAATCTCCTGTTCTTATGGGTTTTCCAAATAATAATAATTAGTGTTAAGGATCAATAAAGCTTTATTAAGATGACATTTGAAAGCAATTCATTGGGGTTCATTTACTAAGTGTCCGTGGAGCTCATTTTCGTTGGGTTTCCCGATGATTTCCGAGTTGCGCCGTATTTACCAGAGGATTTTGCCGCACGCCCTGATCCGACGGATTTGGACAACGAGCAGGATTTAACATCGGAAATTGTGCCGCAAGACACGCACTTACAAGCACCGGGAAGAAGAAGATGAACTCCGACGGACCTTGGGGAGGGAAGCGACGGATGCAGGAAATTGGGCGCACGAGCTATGTGAATCGCGGCGGACTTCATCTTCGGCGGACCGTGACAGGACCGGGTAAATAAATTTGCCCCATTGTCTGCATTGCATGTTATAACCAAGTAGTGTGAAACAACAACGTATAATACTGTCACATAGTAAGTAAGGAAAAACAAAAAAGCTAAGAAAAACAGACCCAACTCCAAAAAGCAACATTCTAATATGGGTGTTATGTCAAAGCAACTAGGGCAAAGAAACAAATAAGGGAAAAATAGGTGGGAAAGAATAGAAAAAGAATTAGTGTCACACACAGTAGTTTGGGAAGAGTCTCTTAAGGCAAAAAGTCTGAGGACTCCCTGGACCACCGCGGGGGATGATGGACTAGCCACAACCCGGGAGCAGAGTCTAAGTGGACCCCTGGTCTTTACCGGGAGAGGTAAGTACCGACCCAGGGGAGAGGGGACCACACATGCAGGCACGGGTGCACCTGCGATCCGTACCAAGGATCGCAGGTGTAACCGTGACAACTAGGAAGTGGGACAGAGTGGGAGAGGAAGGAGAAAGAACGAGGGTTAGGAAGGGGTAGCTAGCTACCATATCAGGTTCATCAAGAGAGAGTACCAATATATAATTGATTTCCATTATTTGATTAACTGCAGCCACTCAAATGGTCCTGGAGGGAGCGACAGTCGACCTACTGGAATCTATGTCTGAAGCTTGAGAAAGGGTCCAGTGTGTAAAGAGCTGTAACGTTGCTGCACATGGGAACAAAAGTACCTTAAAGGGGTATTCTCGTCTGGGCATTCACATTCTGTTCCATTAATCTGTCATATATAAACATTTTTTTCAATTAGATGATATTAAAAAAAATGTTCCTGTGTGAAGATAATTTCTCATAAATGTAGTCATGCTGTCCCTTAGAAACAAGATTGTGTCCCTTGATACGACCATCTCTGCTGCAGTGATTGCACAAATCAACAAAAAATCTTTGTATATGAAATGTCCGGGAGTTACTGCATATCCTACAGCCGTTCTGTGTTAATGATCGCTGAATCCAGGCAGAACTGCATATCTGGCCACCGCTGCCAGAGTGCGAGGTGGTTGTAACCGAGGAAGCCATCTCGTTTCTAAGGGACAGCATGGCTACATTTATGAGAAATTATCTTCACACAGGAACATTTGTTTAATAACATCCACTTGAAGAAATGTTTATATATGGCAGATTAATGAAGCTGAATGTGAATGGCCAGATGAGAATACCCTTTTAACTTTTCACTTGAAATCTTGGAGTGCTGCCAATTTTTTACTGCTTGTTTATTGTGGGATCCCTGTCAAGATTCCGGAATTTGCACTCAAGTCATCGTTTTGAAACAGGTTCTGCTCTCCCTATCTTTTAAAAAAAATTTTAAATAATGCCACAAGTTTTTAATCAAAAAATATTACTGCCCAAAACTTCTACATTGGTAGCTGTGGGTGATATCATTCCTGTGACTAGGCAGAGGTCTGATCTCTACAAGGCAGGGGTGGATGTTTATAGAAAAGAACTTGCATTATTGATTTCCTTGATTTCCATCTTCTCTGCTCCGGCCCTTTGCATACCTGGTTGGAGACTAGTTGAAACACAGTCCTGAAGAGGGTGAACAGCAGCACTTGCGCAGTGTGCTTCTGTTCAGGTATCTGCAGGACCAGAGCGGAGGAGATGGCTAACTACACATGCGCATCTAACTTCATTTTTCAGGTGTCAGACAGCGTTGGCATTTAAAGACATTACCAGAGAACATGCAACTGACCATATAAGGTACATTTTGTAGTTGTACAGGGCTTAGGCTGATGGCAGGTTCCCTTTAAGTCCATTATGTACTGGACTTAATGCCAACGCCTTGATGCGAATGCCAACGCTGTCTGACACCCGAAAAATGAAGTTAGATGCGCAACCTTTTGCCAGTAGAGGTACTGCAGTCAATCGGCCACCCCTTAACATTGGTGAGAACCCACCTCCATCCTTTCACCTTCCGCTCCAGGGCTTGCCTCTTGCTTCCAGCCATCCACCCACGGTCTAATGCCAGTACATAGAGTACAGCGGATAGAGAAGAACAAAAGGATAAAGATCAACTGTTCCTATACTTAGAAAATACTTGGCTTATTACTATAATGTAGCTCTGTATCTGTAAATTTGAGTACAGGAGGGAAATATGATGTAGACATACTGCTAAAATCAGAAAGAAAAGGTGGAAAACAGGAAACAACGTAATTAATACAGTAAATTACAATGTTTACTATAACCACCTCCATCAGTCTATGAGAATTTGGCGTAAAAGCTAAGTAACACTTTAAGAACTAATAAATTATATATAGTTCCTGAAAGTAGCCCTCCAAACATACAAGGAGAGGCTGTGCCTATACAAAGCACAAACTGGAAATAAAACTGAAGTGTAAAATTTCCTTGTCATTAACAAGGCGTTGTTTTACTGCCAGCCTCTCTTTACTTAGACTTTTAATAAAAAAGTCTATTTAGAACAGAAGATTTAGCCACTAAATGTCTTACAGAAGATAAGGAAGTACACAATGTGCCACATATGGGCAATCTGCTAATAAACCAACCAATATGTCATGTAGAGAAATAACCAGGGCTGGATTATGCCAAAAATAAATCCGTCCAGTTTATTTCTCTGCTCTACAAAATAAAACTGACAAACCTATAAAACTAGTTGGTGAGTTAGGGCAGGAAAATATAACAACCAGGAGAAAACTTTACAAGATATGGGGAGGTTGTGGCACTTTAGGGGCATATTATGGTGTGGGGCAGCATGGTGGCTCAGTGGTTAGCACTAGAGCCTTGTAGGACTGGGGTCCTGAGTTCAGGTCCCATCCAGGTCAACATCTGCAAAGAGTTTGTATGTTCTCACCGTGTTTGTGTAGGTTTCCTCCCACACTCCAATACATACTGGTAGGTGGATTAGATTGTGAGCCCCATTGGGACAGGGACTGATTTGGCATGATCTGTGCAGCGCTGCATAATCTGTGTAAGAAATGGTGTCCATTGTGACTAGCAGTAACCATTTTAGCTGAAACTACAGTATATTAAATGTAAAAAGTGTTCAAGTAGTAAATATCAGTATGATAACAACTGATATTTACTGTACTTCCGTTTGTCACTCTTTATCTATTTAGCTGATAATACATATTGCTAGTGAATTACAAAAGTATTCCTATATATAGTTTCTTAAGGAATCAAAATTCCAAATTTGTTTTTGAATTGGTAACAAATCTTGAAGGCTGTACAGACAAATATCCTGTAAACGCTGGTTTAGAAAACTTGATATAAAACTTTAGAAAGCTTAATATGCTCTAAAATGACAGTAGTAGAATGAGCGGAAAAATGTAACCAATGGAAAAAGGTAAGTAGAAATTAAAAGTTTAAAACCAACCATTTTCTTTTTTATATAAAACTTTCTGAATGAATGAAAATAAATAATTGCATCACTCTGCAAAGTGAAATCCTGCATGAAAACAAAAAAGCTCTGCTAAAAGAAAGAAAAAAGTTGTGTGTCTCAGAATATGAAACAAAAAAAATTATAAGAAAATCTAAATAAATTTGCTTACCGTTCTTGCAGTACTTTACTGCAAAACTGTACTTTTAAGAAGGGGTTGATGGTTTATACATTTATACAAGATCAGACTCATGTAAACTGTTTCAAGCTGTGTGATTGCAGCAATATTTCACACGCAAACAATGGCAGAAACACAGAAATTAGTGTCTTCTATTACTCTTTTGCTAATCAAAATATCCTGCTAATGCAAAACTTATGGATTATGTGTAGGGTGTTAGCCACTGTTAAAAGAACAACTGTAAAGTACAAAAACTTTTGCCTAACTCTGCACTGAGCTTATTTACACTTATTAGCTGTCTACAGCAGCCGTTTGCCTGCTAGCAGGGGTTTTATCTTGTCCTCCTGGCTGCTCTCCCTGCTTTTTTAATATTGGTTGTCAAGGGAATCCATATCTTTACTCTGGAGAGGAGAGGAGGGGGGATCTAGTTGGGAGGGGTACTAGGAGACGATGGGGCACATTTACTTACCCGGTCCTGCGTGTTTCCTGAGGTGTGATGTCCGATGAGAATGCAATGTGCCATGATTCACTTACATCGTGCACTTGATATCCTGCATGTGTCGTTCCCCGCTCAGGTCTGCCGGAGTTCACCTTCTTCTTCCTGGTGCATTGAGTGCTTGGGCTTACGACACAATTTTAAGGTTAAATCACGTGCTCTGTCCGAATCAGTCGGATTATCCAATGGCCCACCCCCCATCCCCGATTTCTGTGGCATGAAAGCCGAAAATCTGATCACATGCAACACAATCCCCTTCTATATGCCTTTCCCAGCGGTGCGATCCCTGAAAATGTCAGAAAAACAGACGCAAATGTCGCCATGGGACCCTTAGTAAATGAGCCCCAATCTGTAGCTGCTGGGTGCAGTGGAATATTAGTCCTCACTATTGCTGACAGCATGTACAAAAGTCCAGGACCCTGAATGATGTTACAAGCATGCGACTGGTCACATAATTAAGGTCATCCAATTACAAGAAGGAAATCTTTTTATGCTGCCACAGAAATGGAATGTGAGAGAGCTGGATGTGTTTGTTCATGTATGGAAGTTTGAATGCACAAAAGACTACAGAGCTCAGGCTCCCCATCAATTCTACACACAAAGCACAGTATATACAAAGTGTAACTTCTGTGAGCAGATGTCTTTGCACAGGAAAGATGTGGTCTGCAGATTAGGGCCAGCTTCCATAGTGTATAATGGCAAAAAATAAATATTACTGTAACATCCATGCCGAAACTGGCGGAATAGATGGTGTGTATTTGTGTGTGAACTGTGGGTTAGTGTTTGTGTTTGGATTAACTGAGCCCCACCTGCTCCTTGCATTACTGCCCTGCCCAGTAAGGGTTACTAGCCAGTTCCCCCAGTGTGCTGCTGGAGGTGTGTACGGGAACTGCCTTATATACCTGCCTATTCCCATTAGACATGGCTGGTTATTTCAAGTCTTAAATGTGTATCTAGTGCTCTTGCTATCTTGTTTAGTATTCTGTGTTTTGTATCCGATTCTGTACCTTTGCTGCCATCTTGGTTTTGACCCGGTTTGTTTGACTCCACTTGTCTGTCTGTATCTGTTGTTTGTTGTTGTATTCTGTGGCAGTATCGTTTACCTCCTAGCGTGACCCCACCTTCCTGTCTCAGTCTTGTGTCGGTTTCTGAGTACCAGTGTGAACACTGGTCTATTCCTGTATTCCGGTTACCTGTCCGCTCCACCATCCAGCAGCTGCCAGACAAAGTAAGTCTTTCCTGTCATCTTGTAGGGTCCCTAAGGGACTGTCAATTATTTTCCTGATACTGGGTTAACCCTTATCAGGGGGGTTTATCTGCTTTAGGCAGGGCCTTAGCCCTCAGGGATGTCGCAGGGTGAGTTCGCCACCACTTACCTAGTCTGACAGCTAGTTGTGGTTGTGTGGTTGCTGGACAGGTACTGACAATTACATTTAAAAAACAGTCTTTTAGGGAGGGGGACCTCCCTGGTCCCGGAGGTGGTTTTCTGGAGATGTTTCACTGTATTTATGTATATGTACACATATGTTGCCATGTTGCCATCTTATTTTTTTCTTATGTATGTATTTTATCTACCGTATATACCGGCGTATAAGACGACTTTTGAAGACAGAAAAATCTTCTGTCTTCTCTGGGGTCGTCTTATACGCCGGTAATCGTCTTATACGCCGGTAATGACGGCATATAAGACGATCGCGGTCGGATCGCGCTGCATGGAGAGGGCTCACGGGCTGAGCCCTCTCCATAGCCGGTAAGTCTTTGCTGCATATTGCTAGCACCGATCGCGGGTGTTTTCACAGCGATGGCTGCCGGCAAAGCTGCCGGCAGCCTCAAAAAGATGCGGGTGGGACATACTCACCGCGCCGTCTTCTTTCTTCTGCTAGGCGCCGCCATGTTTTTCCCCGAGGCGGCGCCTAGTATGACGTCAGCAGCGGCGCGTCATACTAGGCGCCTGCCGGGGAAGATCAATGGCGGCGCGGAACACTGAAGACGAGCCGCGCGAACATCGGGGCCACCGGAGGGTGAGTATATAAGTTTATTTATTTTTTAATGCTGTGCTGTATACTACTGGGGGCAGTGCTGTATACTACTGGGGGTTGTGCTGTATACTACTGGGGGCTGTGCTGTATACTACTGGGGGCTGTGCTGTATACTACTGGGGGCAGTGCTGTATACTACTGGGGGCTGTGCTGTATACTACTGGGGGCTGTGCTGTAATGGTAATGTTGTTGTTGTATGTCTTATGTTTATGAGCGACAGTTTTCCTGCTATATACCTGCATGTCATAAGAATTTAAATTAAAAAAAAGGACCATGTTAAATTCAAATCTGTTTTTTTAAAAATTTTTACCGGTGTTTTGTATGCATTGGAAAAGGGGTAGTCTTATACGGCGAATATATCTTAAACTCTATATTTTAAACAGGAAAGTAGGGGGGGTCGTCTTATACACCAGGTCGTCTTATACGCCGGAATATACGGTATATTTTTTCTTTGTGGTGTAGTAGATTACTGTATGATCATTTCTGACCATGATGCAGAGCTCCAGTGCTCGGTGCTGTCAGCTCTCTGTCTTGCCTTGCCTGGATCTCTATGCAAGCAGTAACACTGACTCTGTGCTCTGATTGGCTGGGCTGTGCCCTCAGTGCTCTGGCCTCTCTGCCCTTAGCTAATGTCACAACCAGAAAGTACCGCCCACTTCAGAAAAAGCTGACAGGATTTATCCTGAGGCTATATCTCAGGATGGGAAGAAGTCAGAAGCATGATATAGGTATTGTTGTAATTATTGTCAAAGGCTCTTTCTGGTTGTGCTAAAACTAATGTTTGTCAAGTAACTTTACAGTTAAGCTTTAAATAGATGAAAGTTAAGAGTTCTCAGTTGTTGATACCTTTTATTGGCTAACTAAAAAGGATGATGGAAATTGCAAGCTTCCAAGACTACTTAGCTTCATCAGGCATGGTATAAGATTACATGTAAAAATTGTCTTTTAAAAAGTGTTTCCAAATTTTCCATTTTTTGATCAAGGCTGCAAAAGAATGTTGGCACAGGTAGATCAGTAGTCTTTTCTTTTCTTTTGTGATGATGAGAGTTCATCCTTGCTCTAAGTTGCTGCTCTGTTTCACCAACATAGAGGCCTCTAGTAGGACATCTGGAACACACAATAAGTTAGACCACACTTTGTGAGGTGAAGGTAAAAAAGTTACCAGGGATCTTGTAAGTCTTATTGCAGTTAGGACTCTTTATCCTGTCAGAGGTCATTATGTTTGGACAGTTTTTACATCTTGTCTGGTTGCAAGGAGATGTTCCTGTTATTGTTGGAGAGAACAGTATCTCCTGACAATGATGTTTTTATATTATCCACAGCATAGGAGAAGGGGGTCAAGAAATATAGATTTCAGGTTGTCATCCTTCTGTAAAATAGAAGGATGATGGTGTGAAATCTACATTTCCAGATCCCCCTTCTCTATGGTTGCAAATTACAAGTGATAAGAATCAGAACAATCAATGAATGGAGAGAAGAAATTGTCCTGTTTCTTATCACTTGTCTCCTCAACCATAGTGTTACTGTGTCCATTTATATATAAATTTGTGTTCTATTCAGATGATGTCTTACACCACGCCTAATGAAGTGACCTAAGTAGTCTCGAAAGCTTGAAATTGATATCATCCTTGAAGAGCTACAGAAATAAATCCAGCAAAACACATAGGAGTAGGGTTAGTTATAGCACATAGGAGTAGGGTTAGTTAGCACTGGAGCACTCCCACTGCTCCTAAGCTGGTAATTAACATAATTCTTTATAAAAGCATTAAAGGATAACCATAGAGGCCATTTTGATGGAACTTACAGTGCTGAAGTCAGGGTCATCAGGTGCATAGCATGATACCTTCAGGTACTATGCTGTGCACCTGGTGCTTGATTCCCTTTAAACAAGGGATATATATAAAGACAAAATACTCATGTACCACACTATAAAAATAACTTTATTAGATGCATGCATCTATAAGTGTGTAGTCACAAGAATGCCAATAAATAAGCATCAGCATTCAGCAACAGGCCTCAAACCCTGTTTGTGAAAGGTCACTGCGGGGGGCAGGAGGCTTGTTCGGTTTTGGGGTGTGTTGGGGCCCAGACACTTTTGCTGTATGGGGCCCCGAATTTCCTGATGGCTGCCCTGTAACCAAGTATTGTGAAAGGACAATGTATAATACTGTCACATAGTTAAATCTGAATAGGAAGGAAAAACAAAAAAGCTAAGAAAAACAGACCCAACTGCAAAAAGTGGAAACATCGAAAAGCAACATTCTAAAATGGGTTTTATGTCTAAGCGCTTAGGGAAAAGAAACAAATAAGCAAAAAATAGGTGGGAAAGAATAGGAAAAAGCATTAGTGTCACACACGGGGGTGTGGAAAGAGTCTCTTAAGGCTAAAAGTCTGTGGACTCCCAGGACCACAGCGGGCAATAATAGACCAGGTTGCGGCTAGTACTAAGTGGACCCCTGGTCTTCGCCAGAGCTCGCGGGATTGTCTTGCTTCAGCAGGGAGCCACCTTGATGGTCTTGCAGTGGAAAGAATTGAAGATCCGGCAGGGGATGCTGATGAGACAACTGAGGAGGAGAGCAGGAACAGTGAAGACAGGACTAACCATGTGGTACTTGGACCTGGCATGGAACAAGCCAGGGACATCTTGAGGACATCTAGAATGCCTTTTGGCCGAAGGCTGGAGTGGCCCTTGGGAAACCGCAGGCTGGGGCAACTCCTGGGAAGCCGCTGGAGCAGCACTGGGAACCTGCGGAGGCTGGGATGTCGCTAGAGCAGGACTAGGAAGCTGTGGAGGCTGGGGTGCCGCTGGAACAGCACTGGGAAGCTTCTGAGCCGCTGGAGCAGCACTGGGAAGTTGGGGAGGCTGGGGCGACTCTTGAGGAGCCGCTGGAGCTGCACTGGGAAGCTGCTGAGGCTGGGGCGCCGCTAGGGCAGCACTGGCAAGCTGAGGAGGCTGGGGCGCCGCTGGGGCAACACTTGGAAGCTAGGGAGCCGTTGGAGCAGCACTGGAAAGCTGCGGAGGCTGGAGCGCCTCTTGGGGAGCCACTGGAGCAGCACTGGGAAGCTGTGGAGGCTGAGGCGACTCTTGGGGAAACGCTGGAGCAGCACTGGGAAGCTACAGAGCTGTTGGAGCAGCACTGGGAAGCTGCGAAGCCGCTAGAGCAGCACTGCGAAGATGTGGAGTCGCTGGAGCAGCACTGGGAGGCTGCAGAGGCCGAGGTGCCGCTGGAGCAGCGCTGGGATGCTGCTGAGGCCCAGGTGCTGCTGGAACAGCACTGGGAAGCTGCGGAAGCCGAGGCGGATTTTGGCACATTGGAGACTGTAGTGGCTCTTGGCACACCGGAGCGGCCTCTGGGAAGGCCAGAGGAGACTCTGGATTGGCCTCTGGAAAGGCCGGCAAAGACTCCGTAGCGGCCTCTGGGAAGGCCAGAGGAGACTCTGGAGCAGCCTCTGGCAAGGCCAGAGGAGACTCTGGAGCGGCCTCTGGGAAGGCTGGCGGTTGGGAGGACAGGCGTGGGAGCCAGGATTGAGGTTGCTCGAACCTGGACCGTATTTTATCCAGAATTGTGGTATAGGTAGTCATGTTCAGATCACCACTATCCCACAAAGGGGTAGCCCGGGTCAGGGCCTCTCCAGAGAGCAAAGGGAAAACAAATGCCTGCTTAGTGCGTTTGGTGGTGAACTGGGAGGACATCAGTTTAATGTGCAGCAAGAACTGGGCAACAAAGCTCCTGCAAAAATTGAGGTTGCCATCAAATTTGTTAGGCATAAAAAATTAGGGTCCAGAGTCTACTGCTGTAAAACATGGCAGGGTGACTGGAGCAACAGGAGGAGGAGTCGTGGGACCCTGCTGTTGGGAAAGAATCATTTGTTGAAGGGTGGCAGCAAGTTTGTCCAGGAGTTCTCTTTGGGCAGCAATCTCTTGAGATTGCTGAGCGATAGTCCTTGGAAGGTCAGCCAGTAGCAGGAGTGGATCCTTAGCACAGTCCATGGCTTTAGTAAGATACATGACCTTGGTGGAGTCCATGGCAGGATATTACTGTCACACACGGGGGTGTGGGAAGAGTCTCTTAAGGCTAAAAGTCTGTGGACTCCCTGGACCGCCGCAGGGGATGATGGTACTAGCCGCAACCTGGGAGCGCAGTCTAAGTGGACCCCTGGTCTTTGCCAGAGCCCGCCGCAAAGCGGGATGGTCTTGCTGCGGTGGGAGCCACCAGGTTGCTCCACGGGTGCGACTTGGCCCGCGGTGGCACCCAAGGTAGGGACACTGGGAAGGCAGGACCTCAGGAAGGCAGGATCTCAGGAAGGCAGGACCTCGGGACAGCAGGACCTCAGGATGCTCACCAGGATACAGGACCGCCACAGGAGTACAGGACCGCCACAGGAGAACAGGACTGCCACAGGAACAGAGGACCGCCACAGGACTACAGGACCGCCACAGGAACAGAGGACCGCCACAGGAGTACAGGACCACCACAGGAACACAGGACCACCATAGGAGTACAGGACCGCCAGAGGAGAACAGAACCGCCACAGGAGTACAGGACCATCACAAGACCACCACAGGACTACAGGACCGCCACAGGAACACAGGAACGCCACATGAACGCCACAGGGACACACTTCAAATCAACCCCCTTTAATAGAACTGATACAAAATGAAATGAACAGTAAAAATCACAAGCATGTTAGGTACCTATCTATCAAAATGTAAAATGGTTATTGCCAGCAGTGAACCCCATAGCTGAAAATAGTGCCCAAATATCAGAAACACTATTTTACATGACATAAAAATTGTAAGAACAAGTTATCAAAAGGTTGCACAATCCTCAAAATGGTAACAATGAAAATTAAATGAGCTGATCATCTCACAAAAAATGATGCCTAAATCAGCTCTGTACACCAAAGTAAGAAAAAGTTAATAGCATCAGAAGATGGCAAAACAAATGTATTTCTTTTGTATACGTTGTTTGAATTTTTGAAAGTGTATTTACACAAAATAATATTGGAGCGTGCACACAAGTTGTATAATACCAGGTTACAGGTGCAGACTGAAGGCTAGTGGATAGTAATATAGTTGTCATTTATACTGAGATAGAAAAGAGCTGTGCTGCTATAACATGATTTTTAATTGTAATATTATGTCTTGTTTCTATACGACATAACATTATTCTCTATACATTTATCAGCCCCAGACATCACAATGCCAGGGCTGGCAGACAGAAAACAAAAGGAACGCCTCCTATATCTGCTCCTACGCTAGGACAAAATGAACAGAATTATGAGTTTAAGGGGTGTTGGCTGGATAACGTGTATTCTTGAGGTATCCTACAACAAAGGGAAAAAAACATGCGGCTCTGCTGTATCCAATAGCCGGCTGCGCACCATGTAACGGTTAAAAAAATATCTGCAACTGCAAACTTTCATCTTCAAAGTTCACTCGATGAAGCTTGTGCACTAGACGCCCTGTCCCGGCCAACTCCATCGCCGGACTCACCCCCCCCCCCCCCCTTTATGCCCTTGCCACCCCACTCGGTCATGGAGCTGGCAATAAAGGGGATTGCAGTGGGGGGGGGCGTCACGGAGGGGGGGTGGCGTTTCAAGCTCTTGTGGTCTTGGGGGGGGGGGTGGGGGGGGGGGTGGGTGGGTGGGGGGGGGGGGGGGGGGGGGGGTGGTAATAATGCAAGCGGGGCTCCATGGTTATTCAACTATGTCTAGTTTTACGACCAAGTCTGTTTATACTTTATACAGCTGACCTGCAGGGGGTTATTGGGTGTTGAGCCTAATTTGTTGGTTATCAATGTTTTTGGGCCTTGGAATGATTTTGAAATATTTGTAAGTCTGCATTTTATATCCTTGTCACATTCATTGCAGATAAATATTAGATATTATTATAAATTATATATGAAATGAAGGTTTTTCTTGTTTGTTTGTCTTTTTAATTTTGAAACTGAAGAAACCATTACTATGTTTTTATTTTTGCAGGTTTTGCACATCATTGTCCCGTTATTATGGGTCCTATGAATACCTTAAGGTATGGTTACTCCGACCTTGACATTCAGTATGCCGTGCCTCTTGCTTTTATGTACTAAATGAGTTACAAAGGCAGCTTGTGGAGCCATGCTCTGCCGTTTATAGGAGCTTTCCATACATGCTGGTGCTGAAGCTCTGAAACTGTGGCCCCCATGCTCCAAACCTACCCAGGATGACAATCTTAGCATATTATTGAAACAGGGGGCAAATATGACACAAATATTGAAAGAATGATGAAGGTTTTGTTTTTATTGTTTTTTTTTCACAAAAAGAGATCATTAGGAGAAAGTTCTAAAAAGAATTCTGTGGATCTTTTTGGGGTAGTTGTAAATTTTTTAATGCCAATAATGTTAAGAGCAGGAGGATTTGAGTAGACTTTGACATTGTATCCTATCTGCAGGCAGCAGTTATAGAGCAGGAGATTGGAGTAGATTGGCACATTGTATCCTATCTGCAGCGCCAAGTTATAGAGCAGAAATGCTGAGCAGATTGAACTTATGACCACATTTACTAAGGCAATGCGGCCAGTTTTCTGTCAGGACTTGGCACATTTTTTTCAGTGCAAACTGCTTGAGTTTCTGGAGAAGACAATTTCTGGGCACACTCACACTCTAGGCATAACTAGGCATCACGCAATACAAATATGGAGGCGATCAGCTTTCCTCATTACCGACCATGCGCCAAATTTATCATGCAACGTCAGACATATTGGGTCGCAAAGTTAAGGTGTTAAAGATTGCAACCAAATAGTGGTGAACTCTCTCCGGCCATTGCAGAGGGAAGTGCCCAGATTCACGATTTTGGCACAGTTATTAATGAATCTGGCGCATGCTGCATTATACACACAGCCAGAGCAGTTTTAGTGCCAGTTTCACTAGTCTAGTAAAATTGCCCCGTTGTTCCTATATCTTAGAATGCATGGGTTAATAGAGCAGAGGGATTATCAGATTGTCATAGTTCCTATCTTCAGACAGTCATATTTTACAGCAAGAGGATGTAATAAAAGATTTAGTTACTTATCTCATATTTTTTCTAAACTTAAGTGGTCTTAGAAACTCTCTTGTCAGTCAGTCCTGGCATGGTTTATGGTACCTCTGTTTGCTTGGTCGCCATGAAGGGATGGCGTCAGTTAATTAGTAACCATCCACATGCTAGATGATACTAGACAAAGTAAAAAAAATAATTTAAACTTAATACTAAACATCATCTCCACCAGCTCTCTTCCTATAACATGCTACGTTGCAGATAGGGCATATATGAATTCTCTTCAGCTCCTACTGCAGATGTTCATGCTCATGGTTAGCATCTCTGCCGGCAGATGTGTACTATGTACAAGCTGCTCATCTTACCTGACACCATTGGGCCATTGCAGGGACTGCAGGTCCCTTGAATGTTTAGTAGGAATAGTTAACGGAATAAAGTAAATGGTATATTGACCAAAACGTTGAAGCCATCCTTTTATACTTAACTTAAAGCCTTTAGTTTCTAGAGTAACACTAATAGTTTAACAAGTAATTTAACAAATACATTCATTGGCAGTCCACCCTGTCCCTTCCTCATTTAGTTCTACAGAACTAAATGAATACATAACACCTGGTGTGTACACCACCGGCGCACTTTAGAGGTACACAATGCCCTAGTAACGGGTGGGACCCCCCTTTTGTGCCCTGCAGTAAATCCTGGCCTCAATTCTTCGTGGGGCATAGATTCAACAAGGGCTGGAAGCATTACTCAAGATTTGGTCCATATTGACATGATGGCATCACACATTGCGCGTCAGATTTGTCGGCTTGCACATCCTATGATGCGAATGCTCGTTACCCACATCCCAAAGATGCTCTATGTGCTAGATCTGGTGACTGTGGAGGCCAGTTGAGTACAGTGAATACCATTGTCATGATCAAGAAACCAGTACTTAGATGGATCCACTTTATGACATGGCGCAGTATCCTGCTGAAAAAAGCCATCAGATGATTGGGTCCATTGTGGCATAAAGGGCTGGACATGGCAGCAATCAATACTCGTAGCTGTGGCGTTGACACATGCTCAATTGTGGACCGAAGGGTCCCCAAGAGTGCCAAAGAAAATAATTCCCCCACCAGACAACCCACACCACCAGCCTGACCCGTTGATACAAGGCAGGAGGATCCATGCTTTTATGTTGTTACCGTCCAAATTCTGTAACCACCATTCTGAATGTCGCAGCAGAAGTTCGGGACTCATCGATACAGGCAACGTTGTTTTCCATTGTCTACTGTCCAATTTCGATGAGCTTGGTGCAAATGTAGACTCATTTCCTGTTCTTAGCTGAAAGGATGGGCCACCGTGGGTCGTCTGCTGTGTAGCCCATCCTTCGCCTGCAAAGTTCGACTACTTGTTGCGTCAAGAGATACTCTTCTCCTACATTGGTTGTACGGGTGCGATTTGAGTCACTGTTGCCTTTCATCAGCTGAACTTCTGCCCATCCCCCCTCTGACTCTGGCAGTCAACCGAGCAATTCCGCCCACAGAACTGTCCGCCGCTGGATTGTTTTTTTCTTTTTCGCCAATTCCTGTAAACCCTAAGAGATGGTTGCTTGCATGAAAATCCCGTAGATCAGCAGTTTCCTGAAATACCAGACCCAGCCTTCGGCAACCAACAACCATGCCACGTTCAAAAGGCATCAATCACCTTTCTTCCCATACTGATGTCGGTTTGCAGGAGATTTGTCTTGACCATGTTCCGACATTCCTAAATGCCATGAGTTGCCTCCAGTGATTGGCTGATTAGAAATAAGTTTAACGAGCGTTGGACAGTGACCTAATAAGTGGTCTGGTGAGTGTATATATCCAGGTATATAGATATCCTTATAATGCCAACCTAGAGCTGGATTGAAGATATAGTCATTCCAAGGGTAAAATTATAAGATGGCCTACAACAATCTAGAACTACAACATTTCACGCTTATTTTCACATCATGGTGGCGCATCTTTCACGAATAAGCTTTAAAATGCATTCAAAATCATCCCTATAATCAAAATTCCAGGCAAGGCTTTATCAGGGAGATGTGCCACTAAAGTGATGTCTCGTATAAATAAGTCTTGTCTCAATGTGATTTGTAACACTAAACATCCAAGAAAATTATCGGTACAAATGCACCCTTCTACCAAGTCTTTCAATGCCACTATCCAATAATAAAAAAAAGTTTTACTTACTTAGAGATGAGTCAATAATGGGACCATACTCTTGTGCTCCCAACAAACCTGGTAGTTGTTCAATGAAGCCGGGGTGCAGACGTCGGCTTCACTGCGCGGCTGCGACAAGCGCAAGGACTCTAGTTAAGGTAGTATTAAGTCTTTTTTTAAAAGGGCCATGGCAAAACTTGGTAAAGGGCGTTTTGGGCACTTAAACACCAGTCTATATAAGGACTTGTGGGTGGTTTAGTTCCTCAATCGCCCTAAGGTTCTATTTAATAATGGTTGATGCATCTCCTCCAGCTTTTTTCCTCTACTCAGTTGATCTATGTGGATACGGATTTAGCAGCAACTACTAACAAGGATCTACAGAAGTAATTACACATTACTTCAACCTTGTTTTATATTCAAAGTTCATTATGGTGTTCACCTAAAATAAGTGTTTAAAAAAGTTACTTGCTGGGAACACTCACCCGAGTCATGGGGACATTTCTATCTTAACAGAGTTTTATTGAGGACTCGCTAATGTCCTTGTCACTCACCACTCCCACCCATCCCTTACAAACTGACAAATCCTACAATGGGAGTGTCCGCACCCGAGATGTACAGCATCAATGGGATAGCTGGTTGATGGCGAATGAGTCCAACAGGGGGAGTTAGGAGCTGAATGGGACATGGTCGAGTTTATCATGACTCAATAGGAAGAGAACAGGGCCCCCATGACTCATAATATGCATTTCTGGCAGGGGCTGAGATACTGTATAAAAGGGTATTTTAAGTCAATTTCAACTATAACATTGTTTAATATACAAAGTGATTGGAAACAGTTATAAATACTTCTGAGGTACCTGTGATTGCGATTTTAAGGTGAAAACTGACTCAGAGGTTTCCATTTAAAATAAAGTGAGAAGCTATGGTTCTGTAGTAGATTATAATATAGGCAGTTTGGGCCATATTCTGTGACAAGCCTTCTAGAGGGTTTCATGGTCGCCCAAGCCACCTCAAATTTTATTATGAGAAGGACCTTTCACCCATTAATTCGGAAACAGCAGATGAGTAGCAGGCCAGAAACTTGATTCAACGTACCATAGTTTTAGAAAGTGATCAGCTATGGTAGTGGCTATAATATTCATTACAGCCCAGGCAGTCCTTATGTCAAGTGGTAAGACATGGGAATAAATCATCTGCTGTATGGGCAGCACCCACCTTTGTTAAACTGTGTACATGAAATCTCTTCATAGAAAAATAATAATACCGCCATTACAGTCAGGGATCATTTTTGTCTTATAATAGACGACATGTGACACATTCTATTAAATCAAGCCTGAGAATCCAAGCTGTGAGAATTGGTCGGTTTGAGACCAGTAATTAACCAATGAATATTGACTTTCCCATTTTATTGCTCACAATCTATCGCCTGGTAAAGAATGGAGGAATATTATAACCATAACACAAGGGCATTTATTCTAGTGACAGGCGTGTAGAACATTGCAAAACAAACTGCTGTACTGTGATACTCTAACAAGCTGGTGACCACAGAAATACACATCAGAGCCTCATACACGGCCTCTGACCCTCTTCGCAGTTTATTTTTTTATGTATTTTAGCGAGTTTTATGCACTGAGCACCTGGCTGTTGTACATAATCATTTCTTCCAAATAGGCTACATAAATGTCCCTCCACACTGCGCCCTGCTGCCAACGATGACATTTAGGAGCATACCATGTTCTTCTGCCCAGCTCGAATATTTACTGAATGCTCATCAGTTTCCGAGCTCGCCATATGTGTAGAAATAGATGGCCACACTGAATAATTGCTGAAACTTAGGAAATCATCAAGAGAGACCAGTTTTGCTGAAGTCTGCATTCATATAATTTGTAGATTTTATCAATGTCACAATATTTGATCATTTGACAAGCCTTAAACAAGGCTGGTCGCAAAGATTAGACGGTATGAACTATCCAGGGATCGGGGATAAGTTGCTGACTATCGTGGAGTTGAGTTTCACATATCACTGCTGGTGGTTACTGTTCCCAGGAACATTAAATCGTGCAAGCATAAGTCGTTCATTTAGGGTGAGACTTATGAAGATTTGGCGAGACAGGATTCCTGTCCATTGTGAACAGTATTGCTGACTGTTGGTTAGGGTTGTTGATCTTTTGGTAGGTGATACCCTCAATGCCATGGGCCACAAATTGATGTTGGTAGTGTTAACGTGAAACCTGTCCACAAATCTATTCTATACACCATGGGAAGTACCTTATAACATGACTGAAAAGTGTTACATGGTTGTAGTTTGAATCATTGGTGGTTTGCTGTTTTTTCTCCAAAAAAACACTTTATTCCCTTATTTTTACCCATTAGTAGCAGAGAGCTCTTAGATGCAGTCAAGCTCCGCCCTGCCCTCCTCATGGCCGCTCTGCTAATATAACTGCCCCTCTGCACGCTATCAGTACGTACACCTATTACTGGTCATATTGAATTCGGTTTAAAATTCACACACAGTGCAGTACCCTTTTGTTTGTACATGGGGCGGCCCGATCCACAGGGCACCCGCATGCACCTGTGTTGTGAGCGGGCATAGGGAGAAGTAATAGTGCTGGTCCTTGCTGTTACCGGTTATCGTGACATTACAGGAGCGATCACGTGGCTGCATTGTGGGATGGCCATGGATTGAGCAGCACCCGAACAGACAGACACCCTGCATTTCAGAAATTTCAAAAAGATTCAAAGTGACCAGGAGCTAAGGCAGATACGAGGGGGATGTGCAGAGGGGCAGGATAATAAGGCTAGGGGCCATTAGAAGGGCACGGGGCTCAGCTTCTTTCAAGAGCTTCTTTCTGGCATGGACTGGCGAGCTCTGGAAGGAAATAAATCAGTGAAATAAATTCTTTTGAGAAAATCAGCAATCAGAGCGATACAATAGAACCAATGAAACTGTTTTACAGTAATGCACAAGTTTTGGTCAGGTGTTATTGAGTAGATTTGTGGTGTCAGGTCCCTCTAAAATATAACGTATATTTGTAGAAGTTGTTTGAGCAGTAGCTGCGTGTTTGAAACAAATTGATTAAAAAAAAAGGTTAAAATCACAGTTAAACATACGAATATGGACTTATACGTATCCGTTATGGTACAAAAGGTCTGCAAAAAGCCACACTGGTCGGAGGTACGTGGGTCCACCAAGGGCAAGCAACTGTGTATTTGGTCTACAAAAACACTATACGTTGGTTTGGTTACGACACAACCTCTCTAGGTGAGCGAGCTAGATGTTTCCTTACATCCCCATATAATCAACTTATATATCTTGCCTGGTTATCCATGGGATAGTGAACAGTCAGAGGGGGCCTGGTTCTCCTCGGGTGAATCAGCAGCTCTCCTGCTCCTCCCATGCCTTTTTCAGATTCATGCAAAACATGGTCATCCAACAAGGGTGACATCATCTAAGGTCTTTAGTCTCCTAACATCACAAATCGTGACAACTGCATTGATCACATGAAATCACAGCATGCCTTAATGAACTTCTACTCCTCAACCGTGCACTCCAGCAGGCTGCTGTGATTTAATGTGGGCATTGTATATGCATGGGTACAGTTTAATAATGTTAAGAGACCTATAGAAACTTAATTATATCACACTGGCACAAATATTGTGAAGGGTTGAAAAGGCATATGGGAGGAGTTATGGATTCAGCCACGGAGGATCATGACTCTGTCTTGGTCGCTCTAGATATCCTTGGAACCCAGAAGATTAAAAGTGATTTAATGAAGATCTTCGGATAACAACTATTAGCTACAGAACAGGTGTCAGTTAGTTAGATAGGGCCTTAGGGAACCTGTCACTAGCTTGTATTTTGAAAATGCTGGCAACAGGTTGTCCCTTTAAAGCCAGATCAGCTGAGTGCAGAGGATGTGATAAAACTTTTAAAAAATTTTGCCTCTGTTGAGCTCAGTTGCTGAACAGGGAATAGTTTATATTAAAGGGGGTACGGAGCAAGCACAGAAACACAGAGGAAAAGTAAGATGTTAAGAAAAAGACAGAAACTGAATGTGGAATTTTCAGATATGTTTCTGCAAGCCGTGATCTGAAGGGCTCGCATAGGTTTCTGATATCTGAAAAACCAAGAGCTATTATTAGGTTGTCCATAGGATGTTAAGGTCATCATGTGGATTGTAGTCATTTCTCTGACAGTGAAAGATGTTACTGAACAATACAGCTTTGTAAAGTGTAGGCTATGTTGGACTATGTAAGGAGAAGTGCAAAGTAAAAGCAGATACACAAAACAAATTCAGCTTTGGAAAAAAACACAAGCCAAAACTTCATTCTTCTTCATGTTAGGATCCGTGAGTTAAGTTTTATGGGCCCCAAAATCTGTTTGAGTACAAACAAAATATTTGTAACTAAGTTAGGAATTACATTTTTGGGTTTGAGCTCACAAAATAAAGGGTCACCATACCAACTAAACTCAAAAAAACTAGGATTGGTAAAGATACAAACTACACCTTATAGATAATCAAGTGTCATAGAGGTTCGCTTACCCACTAATAACAAATATTTACAGGCAGTCCCAGGGTTACCGTACAGATAGGTTCTCGTAAGTTTGTTCTTAAGTTGAATTTGTATGATAAGTCGGAACTGTAATATTTTTATAATTTGTAACCCCAACCAGATTTTTTTGTCTCCTGACAATTGGATTGTTAAAAATGTTGGATTGTCATAGACCCATGATTAACAATTAAAGCTTCATTGCAGATGCCTTTATAACTGTTATAGCTGTCTATTGTAGTCCTGTAGGCTAAAATACATAAATCACCAACATCCAGAGTCCATTGTAACTAAGGGTAAGTGCGGGGTTGTCTTAATAGGGGGCCGCCTGTATTGCCAATGTTTATCATCATTTTTAAATCTCCTCCTTCTCGTCTAATCTTTGCGACAGACGAGAATATTAGCGCCGTGGCTGCCACAATATTTCCGGCACCAGAGTGGAAGGGGAAGCAACTGAGAGGCAGGATACAGTACCAAGTGCTTTGGGTTGGGGGGGGGGTGTAATAGCCAGAGCCAATGGGGAACAGAGCTACCTAATAAACATATATTCTAGATTCATAGCTGCTGGATCAACTTTCTCTATATTTCCTTTAAAGGGAACCTACCACCAAAATCTAACTATAAAGGAGATCGGGTGGTTAGTGGATCAATGACACGTGAGGATGATCCTTTTAAGGGCTTAATCCTCATGTCCCGTCACTTACTTTAGATCCTTTATTTGACTTTATGTTAGTTTTATGCGCTGACTGGGGCGCCCGGTAGCCTCTTTTCCTCCTAATCACCATCTTTCGCACCTGCGCGCCTCGTCCGAAGATCCTGCCATAGCTGCACTGTGGAACAGCAGGCAACGCTTCCGGAGTCAGTGACGCGCAGGCGCGGGCCTGACTGTTCTGCACATGCGCAGGACGGCAGTGATCGTCGGACGAGGCGCGCGCAGCTGCCGAAGAGGTTGGTAGGGGGGTTAAGTGGATACGCGGGCGTGGAGTAGCCACCTCATGTACACTCGATATGCGGCTACTCCACGCCCCAGTCAGCCGCATAATAAATTACCATAAAAGTCAAATAAAGTTACTAAAGAAGGAGTGCGGGGACATGAGATGTAGCCCTTTAAAAAGGGCTATCATCACGGGGTTTCCCATTGATCACCACATCATAAACTTCTTTCCTCCTATCTTTCTCAGAACCCGATCTACCCTTATAGGTAGATTTTTGGTGGTAGGTTTCGTTTACAAAGTATAACAAAAAGAAAATAGGAAACCTAAGTGTGATGTGGGCCATTGTAGTGCCACACCAGACTTTTTAACTTTGTTACTAGTAGCTGTGTACAAACACAACTTCAAGTTCAGTGTGTCACAGGACTCCCTATACACTAAATTAAGCATGGTTAGTTTCTCTGAAGGTTTTGAACTATGTCCTACAACATTGAAGGTCGTGAGCTTTCAATTACAAGGGGCTTGATGCAGAGAGATCATGAAGTTCATCTACAGCTTGTAAGACCATGGCAGAAACTTGAACCAAGTTGTATTATTAGCCACTGTTCTTTTAAATGTGGCTGTCAGTCAGTAAGGATAAAGTCATCAAGAACAATCATTAGCCATTCTGTGGTTATGATTGCGTGGGTTGGGATAATGTCCTCCTGCATGATCCAGTTCAGCCAAGCCTTTTTTTTGGAGAGGTGGAAGATGGCCTCACATCAACTCTAGTATACTTTGGGGTTACAGAATGATTTAATTTTCAATGGACTGCAAAAAAAACAACCTTCTGTGGATGCAACCATTCCTAATACATTCCCCATTCCCCCAGACAGTGCTGGACACGGATGTAAAGTGTCTGTGTTGATTTGGCTGTGTTTGGGTGTTTCTCTTAGAGACATAGGCTTTGTGGCCAACAACTACTTGTTGTCGTTGTGTTTTCAACGGGGCCATTGTTCCAAGAATAGATATGTAATGTTTGAGATGCAACCTTACAAACCAAAGCCCACTCTCCCATCTCCCTTCAGTAGTAAGAGTCATTCTCGAAAGAAAACTTCCATAAAACTTATAAAAGCTCAGTCTTTTTGTTATAATCAACAACTTGAACCATAAATCGGGGAAGCTAGATCAGTAACTGCTTTTAGATGTGCAAATTGATTCCACTGCCATTTCTCAAATATGACTTCTTACTGGACTTCCCAGATGTTTTGGTTCATGAGTGATGTGAATAAATAGTACAAGAGCTATTGCTTCATATACTACTTATGTATCCACTTCCCTAAAATGTGACGACATCACATTGCTTCAAATCTATAGTTATTTTTAGTTATCCCAATGTAATCTCTTATCCATCCACAAGAGAGCATTACACTCTTATATATTCATTGGAATCAAGTAAAGAGCACCCTCTGCCACTTAGTACCCAGATTCATCCGCCAATTCAAGTCACTAATGTCAGGTAAAGCAGAATGGTCATTAGCTGTTCCTCTCTCCAATTAACTTAAGTGATGATAAAGAGAAAAAAATATCAGCCTGTAGTAGATGATGAATCGGTTTGATCCCAATGTCAGTTCTTTTTATATATAACAATCATTTGGTCATTGAATGAAATAGAAGATTGTATCACAGTAACTTGAGGATGATCTTAAGGATCGCCTAAAAGTTGGAGGTGGTCTGGGATTTCTAGAGTTCACCAGATTAAACTAGCCATCAACTCCTGGAAAATAGCTTATAACTGGGTTGATCTTCTCTTGAACTGTGGGTTACAAATTTAAGCCACTAGGAATCCTGGGGGACCAGCCTGACACAAGCATACACTTTCATTACTTTCCTTATCGAGCCCTTTGCCTCCCCACCTTGCTTGCTTAGCTGAGTGTCATAGTGGTCTGAATGTGGACAGAGAGTGGGTATTGCCTTTTCTCTTGAGAGAAGATTGGTTTGTTGAAATTAACAATTCTCATTTTCTCCTCCCCTGCTCAGAAAGGTAAAGTCATAGCTACCCCTGTATATGCCAAGCTCTCTTTTGTATGATCACTCTAGGTCTCCGGCTTTAGTTTCCATGAGTATGTATTTGCCAATGATGGCCAGGTGTACATTATTTTCAGCACCCAATATCCAATTGATAGGTTTTTTCTCTCATGTAGTGGCGCTAGGCTAGGAGCAGACATGCTGGCCACTGCCCCACTTGACAGGATAAAGACTCATTGCTGTTATGAGCAATCCAATGTCATTTGATGCTTCTGAAGGATATGAGCATTAGAGGATTCAAAGAGTCGTGATGGTCCTCTTAATACCAACATTTTATTATTAGGAAAGTTAAGGGGTATTCCTCATCTGGGCACTTCATTCAGTTTGAATTAATCTCCATATGTAACCATTTCTTACAATTGAGTATGTATAGAAAAAAATGTGTCCTGTGTGAAGAATATTTCTCATAAGTGTAGCCATGTAGTCACTTAGAAACGGATAGTTCCTCGGATACGGCCAACGTCTGATGATTGAGTGCACAAAGAACAAAAGGTTTTTGGTAATAAAATGTCCGGGAGTTACACATGTCGCACATTGCGCTCATGTGTGTAATGATTGCTGAATCTGGTGTTCCCTGACAGGACCTATCTATGCGCAGGACTCTGGCCACCGCTGCCAGAGTGTGACGTGGTCGTGATCGAGAGGAAGCTACCTGGTTGCTAAGGGACCCATAGCACTACACTTTATGAGAAATTATCTTCACACAGGAAAACATTTTTTGAAGTAAACATCCATGAAGAATGTTTACATATGGTAATAATGTTAAATTAAATGTAAATGCCAGATGGGAAACCCCTTAGATTAGCTGCTTTTTAGTCTACAAATGTACATTCTCTGTGTTTCCATAATGGAGATTTCAAACAAAAAGCAAAAGTCCTACATGCCACTCTGTTCTGCCTCTATGGGACTGCACAAATGGGGGCACGGTCCTGTGGATCGGGATGCACTTTGTTATGGGACAACCATTAAAGGGGCATGACCAACCCTACCAGTGACTTTATGGGAGTAGTTCCAGATTAATACATTCAGACGAGAATTTCAGTCTGATATTACACGAACCCATGTCACACCCAATCCACAAATAGATGAAAGATGTATGGCCTCGGAAGTCTCAATGATTTGGAGCAATGGTTATAAAGCTTGTGCCCCACGATAACATTGCACATATTGCGAATCCTAGTTTGAACCTGTGGATCTTACATATTCTCGTGTTTGAGCAAGGCCAGTTGGAAACTCAATCATACAGTAATGGTCAATATTCGAGAAATCTTGTCCGGTTCCCTGTAATATATGAGCAGCTTTTTTTTTATTGCTTGCGACACAATATAACAGCCACACCTCTTCACTGTCCTTCCTTTTGCCAGTAGGTTAAACGAGAATATGATAGTAAGAGTAATTACTATGCAGCTTTGAAAGGGATTACCAGGCTTGGAATTATTAACTGAAACCAAGCAATAACTTAGGCCCCTTGCCACACTTGCGTTTTCACACGTGTTCTGCGTGTGCTTTTGAAATCAGAACTTGATGGGATTCTGACTCATGTAATCAACAGTCTTTTTTTTCTGACTTGCCATTTTTTTCATGCACACACGCGCATGTTTTTTAAACTGCTTTTTTTAAATCTCACAGAGCTCAGATTTGAAGTACATGTGTGTGAAAACAACGCACCATACAGCTCCATGGAGCGCCATCAAAAACACATTGCACTCTGAGGACTGCAGTCCAATCCAAGTGCAATGCATTTTTCACAGCATGCATATGCCATTGAAAAGATAGAGGTCTCAGTTATGAGTCCTTTCACGCACGTTATTTGTCGTGTGAAAACGCTTGAAATTGCATGAAAATCGACGTGGCGTGAAAAACGAGACACTGACCAAACTTGCGACATGGAAACTGATCGAAACTGATGAAAAATGTCAGTTTTTCACTTGGCCAAACCCTGTCAGACTCTGACGTGATCTGCAATCTCAGTGTGAAAGGACCAGAGAACAGGAAAAGTCTAGGAAACGATTATACAGAATATAATATGATAGTTACGTACAGTATTGAAGAATGGAATCCTGATTAGCATAGAAATGGATACCACTGAGTGCACATAAATAAACCAAAGAAAATGCATATTGGGTGAGGCCAATTGGATTCAGACGGAATCGACACATCAGCTCTGCTTCCAGCATTATTCATGCTCTAATGTCTGTTTTGTTGCATCACAATTTGCTAAATAAGATGAGATTTATTTTAACTACGTTGTTGTTCTTGGACTTTCCAAGATTCTGAAACCCCCTGCTCCGGTTCCAGTGTTCATGCCCAAATGGCATGCCTCTCCTGTCCTATGTCACAATGATGGCTCGCCAGAAGTGCGGGGTTTATTCACATGGTTTCAGTGGACCACATTAAGTCCACGGTTGAATGTAGCAATCCTGTGGGTCACTGGAGGCAACGATTGGCTGAATGGACACTCCAACCCAATCTGTTGCCATAAGACCAAAATCGGAGGTGGAGAAACCCAGGGGTTTTTTTGGGATTGCTGAAAAAAATTGAAATTATTATTACAATGATATATAAGCTATTAGAGATGAACTTTATGTGGCCTACAAGAGTAGGTAATATGACAAATCCATACATTTTTGTATAGTATTCATAACATTTTCACCAATTAATTTGTAATATTCTCAGTGGGTGCACAGGCTAGTGCCATGGGATGCAGATTTCTTCAAAATAAAATGTTCATTTTGGAGAACATTATTTTAAAACTTTTTTAATATACAGTATTGTAGGACTGTTGTTATTATATATTGTTGGAGCTCCTTCTAAAGTAAGCAGCTCCTAGTGCTTAAAACAAAGGCCGCAGTGTTACGGCTACATTCACACAATGTAATGGGGGGAACGTATATTGGCCACGTATATAGGCGCTGATTGTACGTCCACCAATACACTTCTATGGGCTAACGGCCCCCTATAGGAGTGGTACGTGCCGCGTCTGTAGCCCGGGAAACTAGCATAGGACAGGTCCTATTTTTCACCATTTATGGGCGCATGTGTCATTTTTATGTTCCTATGGAGAGGGTGGGGGTGGCAGCGATCCACGTCCTCCTCCTCCTCACTCTGCCGTGTGCCAGCCATGCTACGGTACGGCGGGGCAACGGCACTGCGTGGCATGTAGCCTTAGAGTGAAAGCGGTTCCAGAACCTGCAGATCTAACACTGAGGCGAAGTACAATATAATCGTTGGAGCGCTTGCTAAGCTGATATCTTCGGATCGCTTGCTCATAGCTGGCGGTGACTGCCGGCGTCATGCGCAGTCACTGCCCCTACACCACCCCCAACCCCGCCCCCTCATGAATTGAGAGCGTTTCCGACGATTTAACTTGTACTTTGCCGCATGTTTAGATAAGCGTTAACCGAGGGGTTTACGGTAAACGCTACACGCTACACTGCGGGGGTTTGTTTAAGCACTAGTAAGCAGCTTCTAGTGCCGAAATCATGGTGACAGGTCCTCTGTTAAGATACAGACTTATATGGTCAGAATAATCAAAAAAAATCAAATAAGTGGGATAAGTTAGATACCCACATGCTGACGTCACCTATTGCACAGTGTCACTAAAACAGGGGGGGTGGGCTTGTGGCGTCGCTGATACTGGTCATGTTGGGAAGGAAAATAAACCAATCCCCAGCCGATCATGCAAACGCGACCGCCATTGACACAAAACTTGTGAACAAAACATCAAACATGCACGAATGTAAAAACAACGACTAAACCACAATTACCATTAAAGGTATAATACTATAATACCACTTCTTTCTATATTACAACACATAACTTCACTTACTGAATGTAAAGGAAGACTGCCATCATTCTTGTCATTCAAAGCCCTACAGGCCGCCGCCTCCATTAGGAGCCATCTTGATTCCAATGAAGCAACTTCTTTTTTTTTGCTATACCTATCTCCGCCATTTGTTATTTACCATTACTCTTTCAATGGCCCGGAAATGTAAGTGTATGTGGGGTCACCTGCATGTACTGTACCACATGTTTTTTTTTTTGATCAATCTTGGAAACCTTTCCTAAAATAACAGGAATATGATGTTCTCTAATCTGATATTATATAGAGTTCTACTTGTTTTTGCCGGTGTAGAACCTGTCTGCCATGGAGAAAAACACGCAGACTTACGTAACCAGTTTACAGCTGATAAATGTTTCACTAATGTTTGTGTGATGCCCTCCCAACTAAAGGGTTTTGTTCTCGGGTGGGAACCTACAAACATTACAATGGGTGGCATGGGGAAGTTGTCTGGGAATCTCATATCTACCAGTGTGTGGTCTGGTTGCACTGAATCTTTTTTGACTAGAATTTCACTAGTAGGTCTCGTACTGAAAGGCCCTTAGTTGAAGGTGGTCTTCTGGGAGTTATATTGGCAATTCTTTAGTTCGGGATCTGTTCAAGTATAACCAATAACAATGTTATTCATTTGGACAAATCAAAAGTGTGGAACGTATCTGTCTCTATCATTTTTATATTTTCATTTCTTGATGCAGTAATTGGGTTTCTATACTAGTTTAATGCCCTCTACATATGCCTTCCCATAATGTACTCTGGGTACCCCCCTAACTCTAAGCCTATATCTCTTAATTCTACTGATGCTCTGAAAAGACTTGCCTTATCAATTTATAGTCTAACGACACAATTTGGCCATATGTACGGCTTTTTTTCACATGATCTGGACGTGTGTCGTGCTATTATATAGAGTACACATTCGTAGTTTTGGTTTACGAAACCACACTTACTGTGAATACACTCAGTGCATAGTCAAGTTGGGCACCCCAAAAAATTTAGATGCTTGTCTCCAAAATTGCTCATGAAGATATGTTCATCCTGTTGCCCTCAGTCAAAAAATCAACAAAGTCATGATTATTCTGTTCAATACAACCAGGCCTCTGAACACATCGTCGGTGTACCTCAAAATAAGTATGTATATGTTTAATCATGGATTGCAGTGTTTGTGAGGATGAACCTACTTGTCAAACACTTGCCAAAATTTTGAAGGTTTACATTGCACCACGGACGTCCGTGTGATCTTATTAAACCATTGAGTTATTAACAAATAAGGAATTAGGTTAGGATGAACATAAGAGCTTCCAACGACAAACTTGAGTCAGGGCCTCACTTTGGCCTCCTTGCATAGAACCACAGCAGTATGGCTTCAACCCTTCTAGATGTGGTCCTCGTGTAGAGTGCTCTCTACGTTATTAAAACAAGTGAGGTCCTTACCAAACCAGGGGATACATTCGACTGCCCGTAAAAATGAATTAGTACCTTCAAGTAACTGGAATATCCATCAGGATGGGGTCTCAATAGACCAATCTAAAAATTGCGATAAAGCATTCCAGGCGACTATAGGATGGATGGGGGGGTCGGCTCAGGACATTATGAATCTTTGGGAGTATATTACCAGAGGTCTTTTGGGGAAATGCAATGGAGGGAGCTTTTACGCTTTTTTTCAGCACAACAACTTATTTTCCACTGAACGTTCTTAGAACGTGCAGCTGGGAAACATCCTGTATTTAGTATGGATCAAACTCAGTAACGTAACATAGGTTGAGGTATACTATTTGCCTTTCGACTTCTTCAATTGTAATTTTTAGGTGGTTTGGCCACCTGACCCGACAGATTGGTGGCTGGACTGAACAGCAAATACGGCTTATTGACACCCTCAAAAACTCACTTGGCTGTGATTGGCCAGGGGGACACCCCTTCATTTGCAATCTGGCTATGTCCAGGTACAATCATGCTGAACCCTACTTAATGTTAGTTTGACACCTCCTCTTTTTAAAGTATGTCCTGAAGATCTGATAAAAAAGCGGATTAGTGTTGATTTTGTTTCATTCTGTCAGTACAGTTAACACGATTACTTTTTCTTATCTGTTGTAAACTGATGTCACACCACAACCACCTGTGTCTGCCTTTTAGATCTCCAGAAAAACTGAAAAAAAATGGTCAGAAAGAAAACTGATCTTAAAATCAGCTTGTTGCTACCAGGTTTTTTCTGGCTATTTCCTGTTCTTTACCGGTCTTATTTAACTTGCTGGGTTTATTTCTTGAAAGTTGTTTTTCCAATCTTCAACCATGTTTCTTTGACTGTCAGTTCTGTTTGCAATGGCGTTAGGTTTTAACTCATATTTTGTCTTTGAGTTTTATATTCACCATCTTTGTCTCCTTTTGCACTTTTCTGCAGCAAGGGTAGTCGTGGTTTGCACCCTAGCCAAAGCGTAAGCCTGGAGCATTAGGTAGGGAAAGCGGAAGGTGGTTTTTTAGCCTTAGGGCTCACTGTCCTGTCTGCCCTTCCATTCCATTCAGGTCTTTCCCTCATCGGCATACATTTTTTATTTCTGATGCCTTTGACAACTGTATGCTGTGCTATAATATGCGTAATGCCCTGGGGCTATGATAATAAGTCTAAAGGGTTGAATTTTGCGCATTTACTACTAGACCACAAACATTTAATTCCATTTATTACTGAATATGATGTAAAAACCTTCATCTCTCAATGTCAAGTAGTACACACCCAACCACAAGTATTTTTGGTTATAGGGCCATTACCTATAACACTCTTATAATGGCCATGAAAATATTCAACAAAAAGTTACCGAATGACACTGAGATAATTCATGCACATTATCCAGTGAGTACGCTAACGATTGGAAAAGAGATAATGGAAAAAAACAGAGCGCACCACCATGAAATACAGATTTGGGGAAATTAAGCCTTGACTCGTTCTTTCTTCTTTTTTCTTTTTATTCGATATTATTTTTGCGTTGACCTGAACTAAACTAAAAATTCCAGATTCATAAACCCCAAGTAACACCCATTTCACCTCAAATCAAGCCCCATTTTTAATTCAGCACGGCGATGTCGCAGCGCTTGCCAAATTTGTATTATAAAATGTCATTTGAGTACTGTCTACAGAGGAAAGAACGAACGTCCAGGTAGTTTCGGGACCTCTGTCTTTTGGCCAGCAAATCATCGGATTGTCTGGGGAGTCTGCATGTTGATACCATGCTGCTGCTGCTGGCGTATGCTTGCACTCAGATGAAAACTTGACGTGCGATAAAGATAGCAGACATGGCTTGTCAAGGGCTGGAGTAATGAAGGGATACTAAACAGCGCGTCTTGCCTATGAGCTAAGCTCTTTGTGGAGAGGTTCCCTTACTGAGGATGTGCAGTGGCAGCTTTTCTTCCCCCTGAAGGTTTATATGAGAGAGGTATTAGTAATAACTGACACGACAAGGTGCCTTCTGGAGCGTTAGTGACGTCTCCTCTGGAATGGAGTATAATTCCCCATCAATGGCCAACTATACAGTGTTATCAGTCACATCTGGTGACAACCTATGGTGATCCACAGCATGTCAAATCTGTACTGTATGATAAAAGTGTCGCAAGTTGATCAGTGGAATCACATCTGCATGTTTTTTTTTCAGTTCCACAATCATAAAAGGATAGGATAGGTAGTAGATAGCATAAATCAACAAACTTTCCATAGATAACGTGGAAGAAAAGAGATGGAGCAGTACATAGAGGATGAGATGATGGTATAATATGTACAGGCTGAGTTATTTCAGAAGCAAAGCTAATAATGATATAATCTTAAATGGGTGAATATGTGTATATGTAATAAGTATCTGGTTGTTAAGTATATGTTGGTGTGATATACCTTATGTATGTTTGCTGTAGTGTGTATATGGTTGTGTGTATGTATATAAGTATATGTCCATGTATATATCAGTGAATAAATGAAAATGTGTAGTATACAAAATATGTATATTTTTAAGGGGGCGGAGGGCCCCATTCAAAAGTTCGGCAAGGGGCCTTGTCTCTTCCTAGTTAAGACCCGGATCCCTGCCATCCTGCACTGAAAGGTTGTGGGGAAGCAGGTTCAGTTGTACAAGGCGAAGCAGTGACACCTCTAACAGGCACATCTCTGGAGCAGGGGGAGCAAAAAGGAAAGGCCAGCGTGGGCATCTTTCCACCAAAAAACACCCACAGGAAGATCATATTTGTCCCAAACTTGGACATAATTCATAAATTGAATCCTCATTACAGGAGCGAGGGTTATAGGGGATTTTGGTTACATTCCTATTTATCAGTTTAAAGAAACTAGCGGGTGGGAACCCAGTTAAATCGCAGAGAACTCCACTAGTCTAGTCATCCCAAGTTGGTATGGGGGGGATGAGATCACGGTTGGGTAGCAGGGTACCTGATGATTGTTGAAAATGCCACAATGTTGTTGTAACATCTTCCAATCAAAAGTTATCAAGTTTCAATCAAAATCATCCACAGGGAGGGTACATTTCTGGAGAGAGGGGAGGTAGTTCTTTTAGTGCGGACCTCCCCCTTTCAAGTGACATCACATTAGGGTGTGGGCCAAAAATCCATGGATTTAAATTGGGGAATCCGGGAGAACCACTTCGTTAGTATGGGGACAGGGGGAACTTCTTCACCAATGGAAGGCTGCCCAAATGTCTTTGGTGCCATTTCCCTCCAAAAGTATTTCTAAAACTATTCCATAGTAAGGGTTATTTTATGTCTTTTTTTTGTTTTTTAAATCCCATTTTATTTTATTTTATGTTTGTATATATTGTATGTATAGAGTTTGTAAACTTTTTTATCTGACAAGTTTATATTTTTATGAGTGTTATTGTACAGCCAGTATATTTAAGTTTAACCTTAATAAGTCTCTGCTTTGCTTAGAGATGTTTCCGAAGGGATTACATTAAAAGGTCCCATTGAATATTTAGTGTGATTGCAAGTTTCATGTGAATTACCAGTGTACGTTGTCTACGGCCTTCTTAGATTAAGTAAATCGGTGTATCAGCCCCAGACATCACAATGCCAGGGCTGGCAGACAGAAAACAAAGGACGCCTCCTATATCTGCCTACGCTAGGACAAATGAACAGATTCATGGGTTTATGACTGGGATAACGGTATTCTTGAGGTATCCTTACAACAAAGGGGAAAAAACATGCGGCTCTTGCTGTATCCAATAGCCGGCTGCGCACCATGTAACGGGTTAAAAAAATATTCTGCAACATGCAAACTTTCAGCTTTCAAAGTTCACTCGATGAAGCTTGTGCACTAGACCGCCCTGTCCCGGCCAACTCCATCGCCGGACTCGCCCCCCCCCCCCCCTTTATGCCCTTCCACCCCACTCGGCAGGGAGCTGGCATAAAGTTGCGTGGGGGGGGGGGGGGGGGGGGGGGTGGGGGGGGGGGGGGGGGGGGGGGGTGGGGGTGGGGGGGGGGGGGGGGGGGGGGTGGGGGGGGGGGGGGGGGGGGGGGGTGGGGTGGGGTGGGGGGGGGGGGGGGGGGGGGGGGGGGGGGGGGGGGGGTGGGGGGTGGAAATAATGCAAGTGCCGGCGGCTCAACCAGGTTGGCGATTATTTCCAAGGCTTCTATGTTCTAGTTTTTACGAGACACAAAAGTCTGTTTATACTTTTACAGCTGACCTGCAGGGTTTATTGGGTTTGAGCCTAATGTTGTTGGTTATCAATGTTTTTGGGCCTGGAAAATTTTGAATTTTGTAAGTCTTGCATTTATATCCTTGTCAATGTCATTGCAGAGAAATTTAGTATATTATTATAAATTATATATGAAATGAAGGTTTTTCTTGTTTGTTGTCTTTTTAATTTTTGAAACTGAAGAAACATTACTTGTTTTATTTTTGCAGGTTTTTGCATCATCATTGTCCCGTTATTATGGTCCTATTGATACCTTAAGGTTGGTTTACTCCGACCTTGACATTCAGGTTATGCCGTTCCTCTGCTTTTATGTACTACATGAGTACAAAGGCAAGCTTGTTGGCAGCCATGCTCTGCAGTTTTACTAGGAGCTTTCCTACATGCTGGTGACTGAAGCTCCTGGAACTGTGGCCCCCCATGCTCCAAACCTACACCAGTGATGACAATCTTAGCATATTATTGAACAGGGGGCAAATATGACACATATTGGATAGAATTGATGAGGTTTTTTTTTATTGTTTTTTTTTCACAAAAAGAGATCATTAGGAGAAAGTTCTAAAAAGAATGTCTGTGGATCTTTTTGGGGTAGTTGTAATATTTTTTAATGCCAAAAGCATGTTAAGAGCAGGAGGATTGAGTAGCTGTGACATTGTATCCTATCTGCAGGCAGCATGTTATAGAGCAGGAGAATCTGAGAAGATTGTACATTGTATCCTATCTGCAGGCAGCATGTTATAGAGCAGAAGATGCTGAGCAGATTGAACTTATTGAGCCACATTTACGAAGGGCAATGCGCCAGTTTTCTGTCAGACTTTGCACATTTTTTTCAGTGCAAACTGCTTGAGTTTTCTGGGAAAGAAATTTATGGGCACACTCATCACTCTAGGCATCACTAGGCTCGACGCCAATACAAATGGAGGCGATACAGCTCATTCCTCATTCGACCATGCGCCAAATTTATCATGCAACGTCAGACATAGTTGTGTCGCAAGTTAAGGTGTTAAAGATTGCAACCAAAATAGTGGTGAACTCTCTCCGCCAGATTGCAGGAGGAAGTGCCCAGAATTCACGATTTCTGGCCACAACGTTATTAATGAATCTGGCGCATGCTGCATTCTACACACAGCCAGAGCACGTTTTAGTGCCAGTTTTCACTAGTCTTAGTAAATTGCCCCGTTGTCCTATACTCTATAGCAACAGGGTATAGAGCAGGAGGGATATCAGATTGTCATAGTGTCCTATCTTCAACAGTCATATTTACAGCAAGAGGATGGTATAAAAGATTTTAATTTACTATCTCCATAATTTTTTCTAAACTTATAAGTGGTCTTAGAAACTCTCTTGTCAGGTCAGTCTGGCATTGGTTTATGGTAACTCTGTTTGCTTGGTCGCCATGAAGGGATGGCGTCAGTTAATAGAACCTCCACCATGCTAGATGATAACCTAGACAAAGTTAAAATAAAATATTTCACTTAATACTAAACATCATCTCCATCAGCTCTCTTCCTATAACATGCCTACTTGCAGATAGGGCATATATGGAAATTCTCTTCAGCTCCTACTGTAGTTCCTCAGCTCGATGTGTAGCACTTCTGCTGCCGGCAGAGTGCATACTATGTACCAGCTGCTCCATCTTACCTTAGACACCATTGGGCCATTGCAGGGACTGCAGGTTCCCTTGAATGTTTTAGTAGGAATTAGTTAACTGGAATAAAGTAAATGGTATATTGACACAAACGTTAAGGCCATCCTTTTATACTAACTTAAAGCCTTTAGTTTTCGTAAGTAACACTAATAGTTTAACAAGTAATTTAACAAATACATTTCATTTGCCAGTCCACTCACTTCACTTCCTCATTTATCTACACGCAACTAAATGAATACATAACACCTGCGTGTGTACACCACGGGCCACTTTAGAGGTACACATGGCTAGTAACGGGTTGGACCCCCCCTTTTTGCCCTGCATAAACTCCCATGGCCTCAATTCTTCGTGGGGCATAGATTCAACAAGGTGCTGGAAGCATTCCTCAAGAGTTTGGTCCTATTGACATGATGGCATCACACAGTTGCGCGTCAGATTTGTCGGCTTGCACATCCTGATGCGAATCTCACGTTCACCACATCCCAAAGATGCTCTATGGTGTTAGATCTGGTGACTGTGGAGGCCAGTTGAGTACAGTGAACCTTGTCATGATCAAGAAACCAGTATAGATGGATTCCAGCTTTATGACATGGCTGCAGTATCCTGCTGAAAAAGCCATCAGATGATTGGGGTCCATTGTGGCATAAAGGAGTGGACATGGTCAGCAATCAATACTCGTATGCTGTGGCAGTTGACACGATGCTCAATTTACCAAGGGCCCACAAGAGTGCCGAAGAAAATAATTCCCCACCACCAGTACACCCACACCACCAGCCTGACCGTTGATACAAGGCAGGAGATCCATGCTTTTATGTTGTTGTACCGGCACAAATTCTTAACCTCACCATCTGAATGTCGCAGCAGAAAGTTCGGAGACTCATCAAATACCAGGCAACGTTTTTTCCATACTATCTACTGTCCAATTTTCGTGAGCTGTGCAAATTGTAGCTCATTTCCTTTCTTAGCTTGAAGGATGGGCACCCGGTGGGTCTTCTGCTGTGAGCCCAATCCTTCGCCTCAAAGTTCGTACGTACTTGTGCGTTCAAGAGATACTCTTCTGCCTACATTGGTTGTACGGGTGTGCGATTTGAGTCACTGTTGCCTTTCTATCGGCTGAACACTTCTGCCCATCCCCTCTGACCTGGCATCAACGAGTCATATTCCGCCCACAGAACTCGCTCGCTGGATGTTTTTTTCTTTTTCGGCACAATTCCTGTAAACCCTAGAGACTGGTTGCTGCATGGAAAATCCCAGTAGATCAGCAGTTTCTGAAATAACCCGACCAGCCTTCTGGCATACCAACAACCATGCACGTTCCAAAGGCATCAATCAACCTTCTTCCCATACTGATGTCGGTTTGCAGGAGAGTTGTCTTGACCATGTTCCACATTCCTAAGATGCATGAGTTGCCTCCAGTGATTGGCTGATTAGAAATAAGGGTTTAACGAGCGTTGGACAGGTGGTACCTAATAAGTGGCTGGTGAGTGTATATATCCAGGTATAAAGATAGTCCTTGATAATGCAACCTAGAGCTGATGAAGATATAAGTCATTCCAAGGTAACAATTATAAGATGCCTACACAATCTAGAACTACAACATTTCACGCTTCTTTCACATCATTGGTGGGCGCATCTTTCACGAATAGCTTTGAAAACTGCATTCAAACATCATCCCTATATCAAAATTCCAGGCAAGGCTTATCAGAGATGTGCCACTAAAGGCATGTCTTCTAAAAAAGTCTTTTCATGTGATTTGTAACACTAAACGTCCATAGAAATTATCGGTCACAAATCACCCTTACCAAGTCTTTCAATGGCCACTATCCAATAATAAAAAAAAGTTTTACTTACTTAGAGATGAGTCAATAATGGTGACCATACTCTTGTGCTCCAACACAAGCCTGGTAGTGGTCAATGAAGTCCGGGGTGCAGACGTCGGCTTCACTGCGCGCTGCGCAAGGCGCAAGGACGCTAGTTAAGGTTAGTATTAATGTCTTTTTTTAAAAGGGGCCATGGCAAAAATTGGTAAAGGGCGTTGTGGGCACTTAAACACCAGTCACTATAAGGACTTGTGGGTGGTTTAGTGTTCCCAATCGCCCTGAGAGGTTCTATTTAATAATGTTGATGCATCATCCTTCCAGCTTTTTTCCTGCTACTCAGTTGTCTATGTGGATACTGGATTTTAGCAGCAACTACTAACAGGATTCTACAGAAGTAATTAACAATTAACTTCCAACCTGTTTTATATTCAAAGTTTCATTTCTGGTGTTCACCTAAAATAAGTGTTAAAAAGTTACTTGCTGGGAACACTCACCCGCGTCATGGGGACATTTCTATCTTAACAGAGTTTTATGAGGACTCTCTAATGTCCTGTGCAGCTCCCACTCCCACCCATCCCTTACAAACTGAAAATCCTACAAGGGAGTGTCCGCACCCCGAGATGTACAGCATCAATGGGAATAGCCTGTTTGATGGGAATGAGTCCAAAAGGGGGAGTAGGAGCTGATGGGACATGGTCGAGTTTAATCAGTTGACTCAACTGGAAAGAGAACAGGCCCCCTTACTCTAATATGCATTTCTGGCAGGGTGCTGAGATACTGATAAAGGGTATTTAAGTCAATTTCAACTAACATTGTTTAATATAAAAATGTGATTGGAAACACGTATAAAATAACTTCTGTAGGCACCTGTGATTCGCGATTTTAAGTGAAAACCTGACTCAGAGGTTTCCATTTAAGAATAAAAAGTGAGAAGCTATGTCTGTAGTAGATTATAATATAGGCAGTTGGGCCATATTCTGTGACCAAGCCTCTCTAGAGGGTTCATGGTCGCCCAAGCCACCCAAATTTTATTATGAGAAGGACCTAATCACCCATAATTCGAAACGCAGATGTAGCAGGCCAGAAACTTGATTCAAGTACCATAGTTTAGAAAGTGATCCAGCTATGGTAGTGGCTATAATATTCATACAGTCCCAGGGCAGTCTTATGTCATAGTGGTAAGACATGGAGAATAAATCATCTCTGTATGGGCAGCACCCATCTTTGTTAAACTGTGTACATGAGAATCTCTTCATAGAAAAATAATAATGACCCCCATTACAGTCAGGGTCATTTTGTCTTATAATAGACGACTATGTGACACATTCCATCAAATAAGCTGAGAATCCAAGCTGTGAGAATTGGTCGGTTGAAGACCAGAATTATACCAATGATATTGACTTTCCCATTTTAGTGCTCACAAATCTTATCGCTGGTATAGAATGGAGGAATATTTACCATGAAAAAGGGCATTTATTCTAGTGACAGGCGTTAGAACATTTGCACAAAAACTGCTGTACTGTGATACTCTAACAAGCTGGTGACCACAGAATACCACATCAGAGCCTCATACACGGCCTCTCCCTCTTCGCAGCTTTATGTTTTTTATGTATTTTAGCGAGTTTTATGCACTGAGCCACCTGGCTGTTTGTACATAATCATTTCTTCCAATAGCTACATAAATGTCCCTACCCACACTGCGCCCTGTGCCGAACAGTGACATTTAGGAGCATACCATGTTTTGCCCAGTCTCGAATATTTACTGAATGCTCATCGTTTTCACGAGCTCCCATATGTGTAGAAATAGATGGCACACAGCTGAATAATTGCTGAACTAGGAAATCATCAAGAGAGAACCAGTTTTGCTGAAGTCTGCATTCATATATTTGTAGATTTCTACAAATGTCACAAATTTGATCATTTGACAAGCCTTAAACAAGGCTGGTCGCAACAGATTAGAGGTATAACTATCCGGGATCGGGGATAAGTTGCTGACTACGGGGAGTTGAGTTTCACATATCACTGGGTGGTTACTGTTCCCATGGAACATTAAATCGTGCAAGCATAAGTCGTTATTTAGGGGTGAACTTATAAGATTTGGCGAACAGGATTCCTGTCCATGTGAACAGTATTGGCTGACGTGGTTAGGGTGTTGATCTTTTGGTAGGTGATACCCTCAATGCCATGGGCCACAAATTGATGTTTGGTAGTGTTAAAGTGAACCTGTACCACAAATCTATTCTATTACACCATGGGAAGTACCTTATACAATGACTGTAAAAGTTACATGTGTTGTAGTTGATCATTGGTGGTTTGCTGTTTTTCTCCAAAAAAAAACTTTATTCCCTTATTTTCTACATCCATTAGTAGCAGAAGAGCTTTAGATGCAGTCAAGCTCCCCTGCCTCCTCATGGCCCGCTCTGCTAAATAATCTGCCCCTCTGCACGCTCTCAGTACCACCTATTACTGGTCATTTGAATTGTTTAAAATTCAACACATGTGGCAGTACCCCTTTTGTTTGTAATGGGCGACCGATCCACAGGTGCACCCGCATGCACCTGTGTTGTGAGCGGGGCAATAAGGGAGAGTAATAGTTGCTGGTCCTTGCTGTTACCGGTTATCGTGCACATTAACAGGAGCGACACGGGCGCCTTGTGGGATGGCCACTGGATTTGAGCAGCCCCGAACAGACGACACACCTGCATTTCAGAAATTTCAAAAAGGATTCAAGAGTGACCAGAGGCTAAAGGCAGTACGAGGGGGATGTGCAGGGGGCAGGATAATAAGGCATAGGGGCCATTAGAAGGCAGGGGCTCAGCTTCTTCAAGAGCTTCTGTCTGGTCATGGACTGGCAGCTCTGGAAGGAAATAAATCAGTGGTAGAATAAATTCTTTTGAGAAATCAGCCAATCAGAGCGATACAAATAGAACCAATGAAACCTGTTTACAGTAATGCACAAGTTTTTGGTCAGTGGTGATTGAGTAGATTTGTGTGTCAGGTTCCCTCTAAATATGATAATACTATATTTGTAGAAGTGTTTGAGCAATGTAGCTGCGTGTTTGAAAACAAAAATTGATTAAAAAAAAGGTTAAAATCACAGTTAAAACATACGAATTGGACTATACGTATCCGTCGTATGGGTACAAAAGTTTCTGCAAAAAGCCACACTGGTCGGGTACTGTGGGTCCACCAAGGGCAGCACTGTGGTATTTTGGTCTACAAACACTATAGTTGGTTTGTGGTTACGACACAACCCTCTCTAGGTGAGCACTAGATGTTTCCTGACATCCCCATATAATCAACTTTATATCTTGCCTGGTATCCAGGATATGAACAATCAGATGGGGCATGGTTCTCCTCGGGTGAATCAGCAGCTCTCCCTCTCCCATTGCCTTTTTCAGATCGCAAAAACATGTCATCCAACAAGGGGAATCATCTAAGGTCTTTATTCTCCTAACATCATCAAAACGTACACCTGCATTGGATCAATGAATCACAGCATGCCTTACAGGAACTTCTACTCCTCAACCGTGCACTCCAGTGCAGGCATGCTGTGATTTAATGTGGCGCATGTATATGCATGGTGTACAGTTTAATAATGTTAAGAGCTATAGAAACCTTAATATATCACACTGGCACTAATATATTGACTGAAGGGTTTGAAAAGGCATATGGGAGGAGTGATGGATTCAGCCAGAGACATGACTCTGTCTTTGGTCGCTCTAGATATCCTTGGAACTCCAAAGATTATAAAGTGATTATAATGAAGACTCTTCGGATAACAACATTAAGCTACAAAACAGGTGTCATTAGTTAGATAGGGCCTTAGGGAACCTGTCACTAGCTTGTATTTTGAAAATGCTGGCAACAGGTTGTCCCTTTAAAGCCAGATTCAGAGTGCAGGAGATTGATAAAAACCTTTTAAAAAATTTGTGCCTCTGTTGAGCTCAGTTGCTGAACAGGGATAGTTTATATAAAAGGGGGTTACGGAGCAAGAACAAGAAACAAGAGGAAAAGTAAGATGTTAAGAAAAAGACAAAACTGAATGTGGAAATTGTCAGATATTGTTGTCTGCAAGCCGTGATCTGAAGGCTCGCATAGGTTTCTGAGTATCTGAAAAACCAAGAGCTTATTATTAGGTTGTCACAGGATGTTTAAGGTCATCATTGGATTGTAGTCATTTCTCTGACAGTGAAATGATGTTACTGTAACAATACAGCTTGTAAAGTGTAGGGCTATTATGGACTATGTAAGGAGAAGTGCAAAGTAAAAGCCAGATACACAAAACACAATTCAGCTTTGGAAAAACACAAGCCAAAACTTCATTTCTTCTTCATGTTAGGATCCGGTGAGTTAAGTTTTATGGGCCCCAAAATCTGTTTGAGTCAAAAATATTTGTAACTAATGTTAGGAATGACATTTTTGGTTTGAGCTCAGCAAAATAAAGGGTCACCATACAAACAAACTCAAAAAAACTAGGATTGGTAAAGATACAAATCTCACCTTTATAGATAATAAGTGTCATAGAGGTCGCTTTACCCACTAATAAGCAATAATTTACAGGCCAGTCCCAGGGTTACGTACAAGATAGGTTCTCTAAGTTTGTTCTTAATTTGAATTTGTATGAAGTCGGAACTGTAATATTTTTATAAATTGTAACCCCCAACCAGATTTTTTTGTCCTCCGTGACCAATTGGATTTAAAAATGTTGGATTGTCATGTAGACCATGATTAACAATAAAGCTCATTGCAGATGGCCTTTACTAACTGTGTGATAGCTGGTCTATTGTATCCGTAGGCTAAAATACAGTAAATCACCAACATCCGAGGTCCATTGTAACTAAGGGGAAGGCGGGGTGTACTTAAGTTAGGGGGGACCGCCTGTATTGCCAAATGTTTATCATCATTTTTAAATCTCCTCCTTCCTCGTCTAATCTTTGCGACAGACGAAAATTGAGCGCGTGGCTGCCACAATATTTCCGGCACCAGAGTGGAAGGGGAAGCAACTAGAGGCAGGGAACAGTCACCAAGTGCTTTGGTTGGGGGGGGGGTGTAATAAGCCAGAGCCAATGGAGGACAAGCTACCTAATAAACATATATTCTATCATAGCTGCTGGGATCAACTTTCTCTATATTTCCTTTAAAGGGAACCTACCACCAAAATCTAACCTATAGAAGGGAGATCGGGTTGTAGGTGGATCAATGACACGTGAGGATAGACCCTTTTAAGGGCTTAATCCTCATGTCCCCACTTCTTTAGATCCTTTATTTGACTTTTATGTATAGTTTATATGCGGGCTACTGGGGCGCCCCGGTAGCCTCTTTTCCCTCCTAATCACCATCTTCGGCAGCCTGCGCGCCCTCGTCCGAAGATCCTGCCCAGGCGCTGCACACTGTGAAGCAACAGAGGCACCGCTTCGGAGCAGTGACGCGCAGGCGCGGGCCTGTGTTCTGCACATGCGCAGACGGCAGATCGTCGGACGACGGGCGCGCGCAGCTGCGAAGATGGTGGTAGGGGGGATTAAGTGGTACCGGGCGTGGAGTAGCCACCTCATGTACATCATGATGCGGCTACCTCCACCCCCAGTCGCCGCATAATAAATTACCATAAAAGTCATAAAGTTTACTAAAGAAGAGTGCGGGGACATGAGGATACCCTTAAAAAGGGCTACCTCATGGGTTTTCCCATTGTCCTAACAACACCAACCTAATTCCCGCTTCCCTTCCTCTATTCTTAGAACCCGATCTACCTTATAGGTAGTTTTGTGGTAGGTTTCCGTTACAAATATAACAAACAAGAAAAATAGGAAACCTAAGTGATGTGGGCCATTGTAGCCTACACCAGGACTTTTTAAAACTTTGTTACTAGTAGCTGTTGTACAAACACAACTTCAAGTTCAGTTTCACAGACTCCCTTAACCTAAATTAAGCATGGTTAGTTTCTGCTGAAGGTTTTGAACTATGTCCTACAACATTGAAGGTCGATGCTTTCCAATGTACAAGGGGCTTGTGCAGAGAGATCATGAAGTCATCTACAGCTTAGTAACGACCATGGCATGAAACTTAACCAGTTGATTAGTTAGCCCACTATTCTTTTAAAAGTGTGCTTCAGTCAGTAAGGTAAAGTCATTCAAGAACAAATCTATTAGCCATTCTGTGTTATGATTTGCGTAGGGCTTGGGATATGTCCCTCCTGCATGATCCAGTTCCGCCAAGCCTTTTTTTGGAGAGGTGAAGATGGCCTCACATTCAAATCTAGTAATACTTTGGGGTTACAGATGATTATTTTCAATGACTGCAAAAAAAACAAACTTTGTGGATGCAACCATTCCTAATATTCCCTCATTCCTCCCGACAGTGCTGGACCACGGATGTAAAGTGTCTGTGTTGATTTGCTGTGTTTGGTTTTCTTTAGAGGACATAGGCTTTTGGCCAACAACTACTTGTTGTCTGTGTTTTTTCAAACGGGGCTTGTTCCAAGAATAGAATGTAATGTTTGAGATGCAACCTTACAAACCAAAGCCACTCTCCCATCTCCCTTCAGTAAGTAGAGTTCATTCTGAAAGAAAACTTCCATTAAAACCATTATAAAAGCTCAGTCTTTTTGTATAATCACAAGCTTGACCAGTAAACTCGGGAAGCAGATCAGTAAATGCTTTAGATGTGCAAAATTGATTCCACTGCCTTTCTCAAATATAGACTTCTTACTGGACTTCCAGAATGTTTTGGTTCATGAGTGACTGTAATAAATAGTACAGAGCTATGCTTCCTATACTACTTATTATCCCTTCCCTAAAATGTTACGACATCACATTGCTTCAAATCTATAGTTATTTTTAGTATGCTCAATGTAATCTCTTATCCATCCACAAGAGAGCATTACACTCTTATATATTCAATTGGAATCAATAAAGGAGCCCCTCTGCCCACTTAGTACCCAGAGTTATCACGCCAATTCAAGTCACTAATGTTCATGGTAAAGCAGATGGTCATTGTTCCCTCTCCATTACTAAGTGATTATAAAGAGAAAAAATATCAGCCTGTAGTAGATGATGAATCGGTGTTGATCCCAATGTCAGGTTTCTTTGTTATATATAACAATCATTTGTCATTGATTGAAATATAAGAATGTATAGTAACTGCAGGATGATCCTTAAGGATCGCCTAAACAGTTGAGTTGGTCTGGGATTTTAGGTCACCAGATTAAACTAGCCATCAAACTCCTGGAAATAAGCTTATAACTGGGTTGATCCTTCTGCTTGAACTGTGGGTTACCATTTAAGCCCACTAGGAACCCTGGTGGACCAGCCTGACACAGCATATCACTTTCATTACTTCTCCTTAGCTGAGCCCTTTGCCTCCCCACCTTGCGCTTGCTTAGCGAGTGGTAGTGGTTTCTGAATGTGGACAGAGGTAGTGGGATATTGCCTGTTTTCTCTTGAGAGAAGAATTGTTTGTTGAAATTAAAACATTCTACCATTTTCTCCTCCCCTGTCCTATGAAAGGTAAAGTCATAGCTACCCTGTATATGCCAAGCTCTCTTTTTGTTGATCACCTCTAGGCATCCGGCTTTAGTTTCCAAGTATGTATTTGCAATATGCCAGGTGATTTATTTTCAGCACCCAATATCCAATTGATATTTTTTCTCTCATGTAGTGGGTACATAGGCTAGGAGCAGACAGCTGGCCCACTGCCCACTTGACAGGTATAAGACTCATTTGCATGTTTGAGGAATCAATGTCTTTGATTGCTTCTGAAGGATATGAGCTTTAGAGGATCAAGAGTCGTGATGGTCCTCTTGAAACACATTTTATTATTAGAAAGTTAAGGGTATTCCTCATCTGGGCACTTACAGTTCAGTTAATTAACTCCATATGTAACCTTTCTTAAATTAGATTAAGAAAAAAATGTTCCTGTGTGAAGAATATTTCTCATAAGATGTAGCCATGTAGTCCCTTAGAAACGAGATAGACTTCCTCGGATCCGGCCACGCGATGGATTGAGTGCACAAAGAAACAAAAAGGTTTTTGTAATAAATGTCCGGGAGTTACACATGTCGCACATTGCAGCTCTGTTGTAATGATTGCTGAATCTGGTGTCCCGGCAGGACTATCTATGCGCAGGACTCTGGCCACCTGCCTGCCAGAGCTGTGACGTGGTCGTGATCGGAGGAAGCTACCTGGTTTCTAAGGGACATAGTCACTACTTTATGAGAAATTATCTTCACACAGGAAAAACATTTTTTAATAACACAATTGAAGAATGTTTTTACATATGGTAATAATGAGTTAAAATTAAATGTAAATGCCAGATGGGAAACCCCTTTAAGATTAGCTGCTTTTTAGTTCTACAATAAATGTACATTCTGCTGTGTTTCCATAATGGAGATTTCAAACAAAAAGCAAAAGTCGTACATGCCACTCTGTTCTGCCTCTATGGGACTGCACAAATAGGGGGGTCACGGTCCTGTGGATCGGGATCACTTTGTTATGGGACAACCATTTAAAGGGGCATGACCAACCTACCGAGTGAGCTTTATGGGAGTAGTTTCCAGATTAATACATTCATACAAGAATTTCAGTCGATATTTACACAGGAACCCATGTCACACCCATCCACAATAGATAAAGATGTATTGGCCTCTGAAGGTCTCAATGATTGGAGCATGGTTATAAAGCTTGTGCCCCACTATAACATTGCACATATTGCGTAAATCCTAGTTTGAACCTGTGGAGTCGTACATATTCTCGTGTACTGAGCAGGCCAGTTTGGAAACTCAATTCATACAGTAACTGTGTCAATATTCGAAATATTGTCCGTTCCTGTATCATGAGCAGCTTATGTTTTATTGCTTGCGACACAATATAACAGCCACACCATCTATCACTGTCCTTCCTTTTTCCAGAGTTAAACGAGAATATATAGTAAGAGTAATTACTATGCAGCTTTGACAAGCGGATTACCAGGGCTTTGGAATTATTAACCTGAAACCAGCAATAGACTTAGGCCCCTTGCCACACTTGCGTTTTCACAGTCTTGTTCTGCGTGTGCTTTTGACAAGTCAGAACTTGCTTGGATTCGACTCATTTAATCAACAGGTCTTTTTTTGACTTGCCATTTTTTTCATGACACACACGCGCATGTTTTTTAAAGCGTTTTAAATCTCAGCAGCATGCTCTAGATTTGCAAGTATGTGTGTGAAAACCACAGCACCATACGCTCCATGAGACGCCATCCAAAAACCACATTGCCACTCTGAGGACATGCCAGTCCAATCCAAGTGCAATGCATTTTTCACAGCACATATGCCATTGAAAAGATAGAGGTCTCAGTTTGAGTCCTTTTCACGCAGTATTTTCGGTAAAAACGCTTGAAATTGCAATGAAAATCCGGACCGGGCGTGAAAAACTGAGACACTGAACAAACTTGCGACATGGAACTGATCGAAACTGGATGAAAAAATGTCAGTTTTTCACGTGCCAAACCCCCTGTCAGACTCTGACGTGAATCTGCATGCTCAGTGTGAAAGGACCTCAGGAGAACGGAAAAGTCTAGGAAACGATTTACAGAATAGTAATGATTGATGTTACGTACAGTATTGAAGAATGATCCTCGATTAGCATTAGACAATGGATACCACTGAGTGCACATAAATAAACCAAAGAAATGCATATTGGGTGAGTGGCCATTGGATTCAAACGGAATGACTACATCAGCTCTGCTTCCCAGCATTATTCATGCTCTAATGTCTGTTTTGTTGCATCACAATTTGCTAAATAAGATGAGATTTATTTACTACGTTGTGTGCTTCTTGGACTTTTCCAAGATTCTGAGTAACCCCCTGCTCCGGTTCCAGGTTCATGCACAAATGGCTGCCTCTCCTGTCACCTATTCCAATGATGGCCAGCAGAAGTGCGGGGTTATTCCATGGTTTCAGTGGACCACAGTAAGTCACGTGAATGTAGAATCCTGTGGTCAGCTGCGAGGCAACTGGATGGGCTGAATGGACACTCCAACCCAATCTGTTGCCATAAGACCAAAATCGGATGGTGGAGAAACCCCAGGGGTTTTTTGGGATTGCTGAAAAAAATTGAAATTAGTTAGTTCAATGATATATAACTATTAGAGATGAATTTAGTAGCCTAACAAGAGTAGCGTAATATGACAATCCATACATTTTGTATGTATTCATAACATTTTCACCAATAATTTGTAATAAGTTCTCAGTGGGTGCACAGTGCTAGGTGGCCATGGGATGCGATTTCTTCAAATAAAATGTTCATTTGGATACATTATTTAAATGTTTAATATACAGTATTGTAGGCTGTTGTTATTATAGTATTGTTGGAGTCTCCTTCTAAAGTAGCAGCTCCTATGCTTAAAACAAAGGCCGCAGTGTTGGCTACATTCACACAATGTAATGGGGGGAACGTATATTGGCCAACGTATATAGGCGCTGATTTACGTCACCAATCACACTGCTATGGGCTAACGGCCCCGTATAGGAGTGGTACGTGCCGCGTCTGTAGCCCGGAAATAGCATAGGACAGTGTCCTATTTTTCACCTTTATGGCGCCATGTGTCATTTTTTTGATTGTTCCTATGGAGAGGTGGGGGTGGGCCAGCGTCCACGTCCTCCTCTCTCCCCACTCTGCCGTGTGCCCGCCAGGCTACGGTACGGCGGGGCAACGGCACTGCGTGCATGTAGCCTGTAGAGTGAATAGCGTTCCAGAACCGCTGTCTAACACTGAGGAGCGAAGTACAAATAATCGTCTGGACGCTTGCTAAGCTGATTCTTCGGATCGCTTGTCAATATGGACTGGCGGTGACTGCCGGCGTCATGCGCAGTCACTGCCCCTACCACCCCCAACCCCGCCCCCTCATGAATTGAGGAGCGGTTCCGACGATTACTTGTACTTTGCCGCATGTTAGATAAGCGTTACCGGAGGGTTACGGTAAACGCTATCACTCTACACTGCGGGCGTTGTTTAAGCACTATTAAGCACTTTCTAGTGCCGAAATCATGGGTGACAGTCCTCTTAAGTAACAGACTTTATGGTCAGAATAATGGCAAAAAAAATCAAATAAGGGATAATTAATACCACATGCTGACGTCACCTATTGCACAGTAGTCCTAAAACAGGGGGGTGGCTGTGGCGTCGCTGATACTGGGTCAGTTGGGAGGAAAATAACCAATCCCCAGCCGATCATGGCAAACGCGACCGCCATGACACAAAACTTGTGAACAAAACATCAAACATGCACGTATTAAAAACAACTGACTAAACCACAATGTAACATAAAGGATAATATATAATACCACTTCTTTCTATATTACAACACATAACTTTCACTTACTGAATGTAAAGGAAGACTGCCATTCATTCTTGTCATTCAAGCCTACAGGCCGCCGCCTCCATTAAGGAGTCCATCTTGATTCCAATGAAAGCAATTCTTTTTATTCTATACCTATCTCCGTCCATTTGTTATTACCATTACCTCTTTCAATGCCCGGAAATGAAGTGTATGGGGGTCACCTGCATGTGCTGTACGCACATTTTTTTTTTTGATGCATCTTGGAAACCTTTCCTAAAATAACAGGAATATGATGTTCTCTGTATCTGATATATATAGAGGTTCTACTTGTTTTTGCCGGTGTAGAACCTGTCTGCCAGGAGAAAACATCACGCAGACTTACGTAAACCAGTTTACAGCTGATAAAATGTTTCACTATGTTGTGTGTTGATGCTCCCATATAAAGGGTTTTGTTCTCGGGTGGGAACCTACAAATTACAATGGGTGGGCACTGGGAAGTTGTCTTTGGGATCTCAGTATCTAATCCATGTGTGTGTCTGGTTGTCACTGAATCTTTTTTGACTAGAGATTCACATAGTAGGCTCTCGTCTGAAGGCCACTATTGAAGGTGTTCTTCTGGAGTATATATTGGCAATTCTTTAGTTCGGGATCTGTTCAAGTATGAACGCAATAACGAATGTTATTTCATTTGGACAAAATCAAAAGTGATGGAAGTAATCTGTCTCTATCATTTTCTATATTTCTATTTCTTGCAGTAATTGGTTTCTATATAGTTTTAATGCCTCTATATGCCTTCCCATAATGTACTCTGGGTACCCCCCTAACTCTAAGCCTTATCTCTTAATTCTACTGTCTGGCTCTGAAAAAGACTTCCTTATCATTTATACGTCTAGACGGACAAATTTGGCCCATTAGGTACGGCTTTTTTTTCACATGATCTTGGAGCGTGTGTGCTATTATAGTAGAGTAATCACATTCGAGTTTTGGTTTATCGAAACCCACACTTACTTGAAACTCAGTCATAGAGTCAAGTTGGGCACCCCAAAATTCTAGATGCCTTGTCTCCGAAAAATTGCTCATGAGAGTATGTTCATCCTGTTGCCCTCATTCAAAAATCAACAAAGTCCATGATATTCTGTTCACAATACAGTACCAGGCCACTGAACACATCGGTCGGTGTACCTCAAAATAAGTATGTATATGTTTTAATCAATGGATTGCAGTGTTGTGAATGAACCTACTTGTCAAAAACTGCCACAAACTTTGGCAATGTTTACATGCCCACGGACGTCCCGTGATCTGATTAAATCCATTGATTATTACACAAATAAGGAATTATGGTTAGGTGAACATAAGAGCTTCCGACACGACAAACTTGAGTCACGGCCTCACTTTGGCCTCCTTTGCATAGAACCACCAGCATATGGCTTCAACCCTTCTAATGTGGATCCTCGTGTAGATGCTCTCTACGTTATTAAAACAAGTTGAGGTCCTTACACAACCAGGGGATACATGCGACTGCCGTAAAAATGAATTAGTACCTTCAAGTAAACTGGAATATCCATCAGATGGGTCTCAATAGCCAATCTAAAATTTGCGATTAAAGCATTCCAGCGCGACTATATGATGGAGGGGGGGTCGGCTCATGGACATTATGAATCTTTTGGGAGTAAGTACCAGAGGTCTTTTGGGGAAATGCAATGGGGAGCTTTTGCTTTTTTTCACCAAAACTTATTTTCCACTGAACGTTCTTAGAACTGTGCCAGCTGGGAAACATCTGGTATTAGTATGGATCAAACTCAGAACGTACAAAGGTTGAGGTTATACTATGTGCCTTTCGACTTCTTCAATTAGTAATTTTTAGGTGGTTTGGCCACTGACCCAGACAATTGGTGCTCTGTGACTAACAGCAAAATACGGCTAATTGACACCCTCAAAAACTGACTTGGCTGTGATGGCCAGGGGACACCCCTTCAGTTTGCAATCTGGCTATGTCCAGGTAACAATCATGCTGGACCTACTGAATGTTAGTTTGACACCTCACTCTTTCTTTAAAGTATGTCCTGAAGATCTGATAAATAAAGCGTGATTAGTTGATTTTGTTTCATTCTGTCTACAGTATAACACGATTTACCTTTTTTCTTATCTGTTGTAAACTGATTCACGACCACAACCTCTGTGTCGTGCCTTTAGATCTCCAGAAAAACTGAAAAAAAATGTCGAAAGAAAAATGTCTTAAAATCATGCTTGATTGCTACCAGGTTGTCTGGCTATTTCCTGTTCTTTACCAGGTCTTATTTAACTTGCGGGGTTTATCTTGAAATCTCGTTTTTTCCAATTCTTCAACCATGTTTCTTTGACGTCAGTTCTGTTGCAAATGGCGTTAGGTTTTAACTCATATTTGTCTTTGAGTTTTATATTCAACCATCTTTGTCTCCATGTTTGCACTTTTCTGCAGCAAGGGTATGTCGTATGGTTTGCACCCTAGCGTCAAAGCTGTAAGCTGAGCATTAGGTAGGGAAAGCGTGGAAGGGGTTTTTATAGCCTTAGGGCCACTGTCCTTGTCTGCCCTTCCATTCCATTCAGGTCTTTCCCTCATCGCGCATACATTTTTTATTTCCTGATGCCTTTGTACAACTGTATGCTGTGCTATATATGCGTAATGCCCTGGGCTATGATACTAAGTACTAAGGGTTGAATTCGCATTTACACAGCACCACAAACATTTTAATTCCATTTTATTACTGAATATGATGTCAAGAAAACCTTCATCTCTCAATGTCAAGTATACACACCAACAACCACAAGTATTTTTGGGTTTAGGGGCATTACCTAAAACACTCTTATAATGGCATAAAATATCAACAAAAGTTACCAGAATGACACTGAGATATGTCATCAATTATCCCAGTGAGTACTGCTACGATTGGAAAAGAGATAATGGAAAAAAACAGAGCGAAACACCATGGAGAATACAGATTTGGGGAAATTAAGCCTTGACTCCTTCTTTCTTCTTTTTTTCTTTTTATTCAGATATTTTTGCGTTGACCTGAACTAAACTAAAAATTCAGATTTCATAAACCCCAACAGTAATCACCATTTCACCTCAAATCAAGCGCCCATTTTAATTCGAGCACCGGCGCCTGTCGCAGCGCTTGCCAAGATTTGTATTTAAAATGTCATTTGAGTACTGTCTACAGAGGAAAGAACGAACGTCCAGCGTAGGTTCTGGACCTCTGTCTTTTGGCAGTTGCAAACATCATCGGATTGTCTGGGGAGATCTGCACTGTTGTGATACCATGCCTGCTGCTTGCTGGCATGCTTGCACTCGAGAAAACTTGACGTGACGACAAAGATAGCAGACATGTGCTTGTCAAGGGCTGGAGTAATGAAGGATTACTAAACAGCGCGTCTTGCCTATGAGCTAAGCTCTTTGTGGAGAGGTTCCCTTATGAAGATGTGCAGTTGGCAGTCTTTTCTTCCCCCTGAAGTTTTAGAGAGAGGATTACGTAATAACTGACAGACAAGGTGCCTTTGGAGACCTAGTACGTCTCCTCTGTACATGGAGTAGTTAAATGCCGCCAAATCAATGGCCCACTATGACAGTTATCAGTCACATCTGGTGACAAACCTATGGTGATCCCAGCAATGTCAAATCTGTACTGTATGATATAAAGTGTCGCAAGTGTATCAGTGGAATCAACATCTGCATGTTTTTTTTTCAGTTCCACAATCATAAAAGGATAGGATAGGTAGTAGATAGCATAAATCAACAAACTTTCCATAGATAACGTGGAAGAAAAGAGATGGAGCAGTACATAGAGGATGAGATGATGGTATAATATGTACAGGCTGAGTTATTTCAGAAGCAAAGCTAATAATGATATAATCTTAAATGGGTGAATATGTGTATATGTAATAAGTATCTGGTTGTTAAGTATATGTTGGTGTGATATACCTTATGTATGTTTGCTGTAGTGTGTATATGGTTGTGTGTATGTATATAAGTATATGTCCATGTATATATCAGTGAATAAATGAAAATGTGTAGTATACAAAATATGTATATTTTTAAGGGGGCGGAGGGCCCCATTCAAAAGTTCGGCAAGGGGCCTTGTCTCTTCCTAGTTAAGACCCGGATCCCTGCCATCCTGCACTGAAAGGTTGTGGGGAAGCAGGTTCAGTTGTACAAGGCGAAGCAGTGACACCTCTAACAGGCACATCTCTGGAGCAGGGGGAGCAAAAAGGAAAGGCCAGCGTGGGCATCTTTCCACCAAAAAACACCCACAGGAAGATCATATTTGTCCCAAACTTGGACATAATTCATAAATTGAATCCTCATTACAGGAGCGAGGGTTATAGGGGATTTTGGTTACATTCCTATTTATCAGTTTAAAGAAACTAGCGGGTGGGAACCCAGTTAAATCGCAGAGAACTCCACTAGTCTAGTCATCCCAAGTTGGTATGGGGGGGATGAGATCACGGTTGGGTAGCAGGGTACCTGATGATTGTTGAAAATGCCACAATGTTGTTGTAACATCTTCCAATCAAAAGTTATCAAGTTTCAATCAAAATCATCCACAGGGAGGGTACATTTCTGGAGAGAGGGGAGGTAGTTCTTTTAGTGCGGACCTCCCCCTTTCAAGTGACATCACATTAGGGTGTGGGCCAAAAATCCATGGATTTAAATTGGGGAATCCGGGAGAACCACTTCGTTAGTATGGGGACAGGGGGAACTTCTTCACCAATGGAAGGCTGCCCAAATGTCTTTGGTGCCATTTCCCTCCAAAAGTATTTCTAAAACTATTCCATAGTAAGGGTTATTTTATGTCTTTTTTTTGTTTTTTAAATCCCATTTTATTTTATTTTATGTTTGTATATATTGTATGTATAGAGTTTGTAAACTTTTTTATCTGACAAGTTTATATTTTTATGAGTGTTATTGTACAGCCAGTATATTTAAGTTTAACCTTAATAAGTCTCTGCTTTGCTTAGAGATGTTTCCGAAGGGATTACATTAAAAGGTCCCATTGAATATTTAGTGTGATTGCAAGTTTCATGTGAATTACCAGTGTACGTTGTCTACGGCCTTCTTAGATTAAGTAAATCGGTGTTTCAGCTTTCAAAGTTCACTCGATGAAGCTTGTGCACTAGACCGCCCTGTCCCGGCCAACTCCATCGCCGGACTCGCCCCCCCCCCCTTTATGCCCTGCCACCCCACTCGGCATGGAGCTGGCATAAAGTTGCGTGGGGGGGGGGGGGGGGGGGGGGGTGGGGGGGGGGGGGGGGGGGGGGGGTGGGGGTGGGGGGGGGGGGGGGGGGGGGGTGGGGGGGGGGGGGGGGGGGGGGGGTGGGGTGGGGTGGGGGGGGGGGGGGGGGGGGGGGGGGGGGGGGGGGGGGTGGGGGGTGGAAATAATGCAAGTGCTGGCGGATCACCAGGATTGGCGATTATTTCAAGGCTTCTATGTTTTCTTTAGTTTTTAAGAGACAAAAGTTCTGTTTATACTTTTAACAGCTGACCTGCAGGGTATTGGGTGTTGTAGCCTAATTTTATTGGTTATCAATGTTTTTGGCCTGGAAATATTTTGAATATTTGTAATCTGCATTTTACCTTTTGTCACATCATTGCAGAGAAATATTAGCCAAATTATTATATGAAATGAAGGGGTTTTTCTTGTTTGTTGTCTTTAAATTTTTGAAACTGAAGAAACATTACTATGTTTTATTTTTGCAGGTTTTTGCACATCATTGTCCGTTTATTATGGGTCCTATTGAATACCTTAAGGATTGTGTTACTCCTGACCTTGACATTCAGGTATGCCATGCCTCTGCTTTTATGTACTATGTGTACAAAGGAAGCTGTGGATCACTGCTCTTCAGTTTACTAGGGAGCTTTCCATACATGCTGGTGCTGAAGCTCCTGGAACTGTGGCCCCCATGCTCCAAACCTACACCAGTGATGACAATCTTAACATATTATGAAAACAGGGGGCAAATATTGACACAAATATTAGGAAATTGATGAAGGTTTTTTTTATTGTTTTTTTTTCACAAAAAGAGATCATTAGGAGAAAGTTCTAAAAAAAATGTCTGTGATCTTTTTTTGGGGGTAGCTTGTAAATATTTTTTAATGCAAATCATGTTATAGAGCAGGAGAATCTGAGTAGATTGTACATTGTATCCTAAACAGAGGTGGAGGAATTTCAGTATTATCTAGTAATGTAATACATGTTTGGAAAGCTAAAAGGGTAGGCAAGTAATCAAAAGACATGGGTTATGTGTTGTGGGTAGGGGGGGGGGAGAAAAAAACAAACATGGGAAAAATACAGGGAACACTGTTGTGTGGCAGGAGGGTAAAAATGGCAAAGTGGTGGTGAAGCAATACTTGGAGAGGGGGGATTAGTCCACTAATGAAAATAGCTTGGAAGATATTTTTAGGGGGCAGTAAGAACACACAGAGGAGGCACTATAGAACATACTGACGGAAGCTGATGCCAGAGATTAAAAATAACTGTGAGGAAGGGGGCACAGTATAGAACTTGCAAAGTGACCCCTGCGTGTTTAGTACTCCCCCTTTAGTACTACCCTTTGTAACTTCCATCCTGCAATTTTTATACTGGGCCCCTTCCCCCTCCCATGGTCCCTCTGTATTTTACATGTGGCCCCCCTCCCATCTGTACTTTCCATACTGGGCACCCTCACGCTGCATTTTTGAACCTGCCCTTTCATTTTATATACAGGAGGTCCCCCACTCTCGGTCCCCAGCATTTTCTATACTGCACCCTTCAACTCGCCTATCGCTGACACATCCTCGCTCCCATCTTCTTGCTGCTGCTGCTGCAGCCACCCGCGCTGACTGACAAGGGATACGCGGCAGCTTGATGACGTCACCGCGCTGACGTGCATCAAGGGTCAAAGTGCGGTGTGTTCCGGGGATTTCTCCTGGCCACATCTCACTCACACAGACGGCAGCTAACAATGCCAGTCTGTGTTAGCAGCCGTAATAGAACTCAGTTGGTCGGTTCCTGGCCGTATTGAGTTCTATTATGATCGCTGGCAATGGCCTCCTATGGATATAAACAGAGGCCCTGGACATGGTGACAGGTGTTGGGGCCCACCGGGGGATTCACCGGTCCCTCGGCGGGCCAGTCCGATGCTGATCCTTGACGAGCTACAGAAATAAATCCAGCAAAACACATAGGAGTAGGGTTAGTTATAGCACATAGGAGTAGGGTTAGTTATAGCACATAGGAGTAGGGTTAGTTATAGCACATAGGAGTAGGGTTACTTAAACCACATGTAGGGATAGTAATCCTGACAAGTGTTGCTTAGGAGCCATATTCAGTGGTGTAAATGCTCTATGACCCATTTGAGCAACATAATTTCCCCAGGAACAATTTACAGCCTTTACATCTGTATTCACAAGGAAAAAAATTTAGGTACAGTTTATACCTGCATTAGGGGTTTCAGTGACACTTGCCGTTTTAGGAGAGCATAATGGAAACTAAAAACAGAAGGTGAAAGGGAGGTCTCCATTAACCTTCTGCTCCAAGTTGACTTAAATGTATTGAAGGTCACTTGCCTTCAATAAATGTGGGCTTCTATTTTATAACATAAGGAGGTACAGAACCTGGTATAACCTTTGGGTGTAAACTTAGCCTTAGGCTGCATTTGTGGCCGTACATACAGGGGCGGACTGGCAATAGACTTTACCGGGAGACTTCCCGGTGGGCCGCTGTTCTGAAACAGCTGATGGGGCCGGTCCCTTCCTCCTCACTACATGCAGGGCCGGGCCCCTCCTCCTCTCTCTCGCTACACGTCAGGGTGATGGGAAGATCACTTCCTATGCACAGGCTCCTGCACCGCCCTCTCCTATATATCCATATGATAAAATAACCTTATGATATGGATGCACAGAAGTGGGTGGCAGTGGAGGAGCCTGTTCTCCCTGCAGATATCAGCCCTAGCGCTGGGCTCCTCACAGGCCCAGCCCTGCACATTACACAGGAGGCCACGCCCCCACAGCACAGCCCGGGCCTGGCAGCATGGAGGAAGAGGTGAGTGATGGAAGGTGCATGTTGTGTATGGGGGAGGGGGGTTGGTGCATGCTGTGTGTGTGTGTGGGATGGGGGGACTGTTGCATGCTGTGTGTGTGTGGGGGATGGGGGGGCTGGTGCATGCTGTGTGTGTGGGATGGGGGAGCTGGTGCATGCTGTGTGTGTGTGGTATGGGGGGGGGGGCTGGTTCAACAACACCAGCATGCAACAAGCCCCCCCACCAACAGCATGCAACAGCCCCCTATCCCCACACACACAGCATGTCACCAGCCCCACCGTCCCACCCATATACAGATGCCACCAGACACCCTCCACCCACAAACACAGCATGCACCAGCCCCCCATCCCCTTCCCACACAGCATGCACCAGCCCCCCATCCCACACACAGCATGAACCAGTCCCCATCCACACACAGCATAGCACATAGGAGTAGGGTTAGTTATAGCACATAGGAGTAGGGTTAGCTATACCACATATAGGGAAAGTAATCCTGACTAGGGTTGGTTAGGGGCCAGGTTCCATGGTGGTATTAGAATGCTAGAAGTAGGAACTGGATTTCTGATTGCTAAAATCAGTGCTCTCAGACACCTTTGGGCATTAGATAAGCATAGTACTCTTCAAGGGTTTCCCAGGACTAAACCATGAAGGGGATTTAATAAAGAGACCCTGTGACAATACCTTAAGGGGGGGGGGGGACACAGGACGGACGCTAGCTTGTGGCAGTACATACGTCCTTCATAGACATGGTGCCTGACATGTGCCTGCCCAGCTACAGCCCGATGGGCATACGTTCGTGTGCATGCAGACTTAGTCTACATTCACACTGCCGTATGGGGGACGTATATACGGCCGACGTATGTCCTATCTTTTCCCGTATTATGGGGCCGTGCGCTATACATCCCTATGGAGAGGGGCAGGGGTGAGCAGCGCTCACCTTCTCCTCCTCTCCCCGCGCGCTGCCGTGTGCCCGCCGTGCTACGGTATGGCGGGCAACGACAGTGTGAATATAGCTTTAGAGTTTTAGAAGCTTTAATGTATCTCACAATCTATTGTAATATATTTCAAATAAATTTACATTCAATCATCTCCCCAATTGTATGAATTTTAATTAAGGTTTGGATGAATAAAAACTTTTTTTTCAAAACGTAATGAGACGCTGAGTCTTTATTAGTTACAGTAAAAACTACTTCAGATTATTGGCAGTTAAGGAATGAATCTTTTTCAGACACAATTTGAGTGAACATAATAATGAATGGCCATTAATCATTGCTGGGTTTCATTAACTGCTAATCGTTTGAATCTAGTTAATTCTAATAAATTCGCTTCAACATTTTATATAAAAAGTTACCCCCCCCCCCACCCTTTAAATATTGTACTGACAAGTTAGGACGAAACAATAAGCTCACAGCTGAGAATCAATTACCACAATGTCTAATCTGCTGCTAGCATTTTTGATAACAGAGGCAGAACAATAATAGTTGTATTAAATTTCCTGGCAATAATTTGTGCCTAAAATCGGGATTTTTTTTCTGCATGATGAAGCCTTGTATTTGGGAAATAATACTGTCTTAATTTAAGCATTATTGTGTGTGAACAAATTATTCTGTGACATTTATAACAAGTGAAGCAGATTATTATTTTTTAGCTACAAAACAATTGAAAGTACTTTTAATGTCCTGATAATACGACGATGTAGAAGCTATTTTACTTTTGCAGATGACTACTTTTATTCATATTAAATTGGAAACGGTGGGTGTTTTAAAGACAATTTGGTTTCTGAAACTACAGGCGGTCCCCTACTTAAGAACACTCGACTTACATACGACCCCTAGTTACAAACGGGCCTCTGGATATTGGTAATTTATTGTACTTTAGTCCTAGGCTACAATAAACAGCTATAGCAGTTATCAAATGTGTCTGCAATGAAGCTTTAGTGTTAATATTGATTCTTATGACAACCCAACATTTTTAAAATCCAATTGTCACAGACACCAAAAAAGTTCTGTCTGGGATCACAATGATAAAATATACAGTTCCGACTTACATACAAATTCAACTTAAGAACAAACCTACAGACCCTATCTTGTATGTAACCCGGGGACTGCCTGTTTTATAGACACAAGGAAGTTCTACTAATAAAATATGTTGTACTCCGAGCCTTATGTTTTTATTACCATTTACTGGAAAACTCTGTGGGCCAAAGCTGGGTATGACCATCAGCAAATACTACAACTAAGGCTCCTTTAATATCTTGTTACATGCTCACATTAAGTGTGTATGGCAAGAAAGCTTATAATGCATAAACTGAATATGTAAATTGACATATACTAGCAGACGGAGGCATCTTTTTGGCTCCTTTCTGCTCACTATAGGTCACATACTGTAGGAAAGACAGGATGAATAAATGTAGTAGACTGCTTTTCTTAACCTTTGTTCCTTCTGCCTGTCCATGGTGGATAGATGTGATTGTATGGCATCCATCCCAGGACTCCACTGAGCATATACTGTGGGTGTTCCCCAGTAATAACTGAGTCCATACATCATAGAGTGGAAGAATCAAGCATGATCCTAAGCTGATTTTGCAAGTTTCCCCACCTACAAAAAATGGATAGGTCAGTAATTTTTATTGTAGGCACACTTCATCTGTGAGAGACTGAATCTCTGTCATTTGTTTCGTTCTGGTTTTCTATGGGATCAAATACTTATTTCATGCAATAAAAAGCTAATTCATTATTTAAAAAAATCATACAATGTGATTTTCTGGATTGTTTTTAGATTCTGTCTCTCACTGTTGAAGTGCACAGACCTCTCGATTCTTTGTAGGTGGGAAAACTTGCATAATCGGCCTAGGATCAAATACTTATTTCCCGCACTGTATTTGTTACAGCTTTGTATGGGAAGGTGGAAAGCTCAGTGGGTATGTAACTGAGCTTCACCAATTGTACTACATAAACTTAAAGCGGACTGGTTGATTTTCATATGCATATACATTTTATCTTCATCAATTGTAAACTTTTGTAAAAAAATCTCCTACTCAGTAATCACATTGAAATAGTATTTCCTGAATTATTCGGCATTCCCCTTGACTCTGACATACTCAGCAACATTTCAGAAGCTCCGCCTCCTTCCTCCCCCACCTCCTTCTATATGGCCCAATAATAACTGTCCACATAAGGAAGCACTCTAAACATAGGCAGCAGCAAATTACTCAGAAATGAATACCAGCTCACCTCACAAAAACGTATCCAGCAAGGCACGTCCGCCCCTCTGCATGGGCACATTGGACATAGTATGAAGATATAAATTCACAGTCCAGCCAAGCTGCAAATATGAATCCTCCGTTATTGTAGTAACATTTTGTATACAGGATAACTGTGGCGTTCACCCTCAGCCGACGCATTTCAGACTGAGGACGGGTATACCATTTGAAACGGGTCGGATGAGGGTGCACATCACAGTTATCCTGTATACAGCATGTTACTCCATAAAGGAGGATTTGTATTTGCAGCTAGGCTGGGCCGTGAATTAATTTTTTTGTACTAAGTTGCAAATTACTGCCTGCTACGGATGTTCACACCTCCTACCGCTTTCAAAGGGGGAGGGGCTGCCTTAGAGGATGTGTCCCACTATATAAGCATGCAGTGGGCTGCAAATCCTCCCAACATATCCTTACAAGGTCAAACGAGAAATTTCAATGTAGCCTTTCAATAACCTCATGCATTGGCAATTTGCTAACTGCAGAGCTTTGTCACAAGCCATCCGGTATCTTGTATGAGAACTGTTGGGGCTGTCGCTCTTAGGCAGAACTAAAATTATAGAAGAGAATTATTAACACTGCTATAACATTAGATATGATAAGAATAGATCAGGCAAGGGAGAGACTTCACCACATTTTCACTCATATCACATTGTGCTAGAAATGTGGAAGATTTTCCTTATGACTCCTCTGCTGCTTATTTTTGGACACTTTTGGAAACTGTCTAGTGAGATATAAAGATTTGGCTTTTTCATGAATTTTTGCCAGGAACTTGCTACATTTAGCATCATTAACCATATCCCTATGTTGTTACACATCTTGGTCACCAATTCAGGAAGTTATTTACGGTTTATAAAAAAAGAGGTATCCGAGATTACAGGAGAGTCTGAAGGGTAAAGGTGAAGCAGTAGGTTACAAGAAATGTTGTGATTAACAAAAGGTGACTATACAAGTGTTAGGCTTCACGATGCACTCAATAGTGAAGATTTCCATCTTGATTTTATCATGTTTCTCATTTTTTTAAACTAAATGACAGGAAACTACAAATTTATAAACTGTTACAAAAAGAACATTTAAACAACATCCTAACTGTCTGCTCTGAATGTAATGGGATATAAAGGTATATAAAATATTTTATATATGGCTGGGGGGACTACTGCCTACTGCCTGAAACTAATGCTGTAGCATCTCAGCCTCTGTAAAATAAAAAAGAGACTTTGCACTGACGGGCTCCACTGTGAGTTTACGGGAGGACGGAGAGAGAGGTAAGCATAGGAGATTTATTACTTTTTAAGGCTCCCTCCTCCAGCCATATATAAAATAGTTTATTTACCTGTCCAACTCCTTTTAAGTTTAAAAATAGGAATCTTCATTTAAACAAGAAATGGGAGAAGGAGTAGTGTGATGAAATAATAAAAGTAGTCTTCTTTCCCCACTTCTCTAGCACGTAGGAATAAATCACAAGACTGCTGACCACTGATTGGCTGATGCGGTTATAGGCCATTTCAATGTATTTCAATGCTAGAACCAAATAAACAGAGCCTGAACCTTAGCAAAGATGAATTTGATGAATTGGTGCTGAAATAATGCTCAGTTATTATTTTAGCACTTTTTAGGGATTTTTTTTTGCTCACAGACTTATGTTCTGGTGCTGCTGTAAAATTAGTTTAAAATTGTGGGGAAGATTTATCTTAGCCTGATACAGTTTTTTTTTGTTTTATTTTAGTGACTTTTTGGGCACATTTTTAGCAACTTTCTCAAGGAATGTGCTGCTCTCTGTGTAGCAGTAAACAGTTTTGTGTTTAATCTGTCTTTGTATTCTCCTGCTTCCAGATGTTTGCACCTGATTTAACTATGATTTGCGCTTAAAAAGGTGCAAATAATTGAGCAAAAACACTAAAACACTCCAGTCCCGACCATGTCTAAAAACCCCTAGTATTTGGCAAAGAGTCAGAAATACAAAGACAAATGAGTTACAAAAAGATCAGGGAAGGAAGGGGGAACTTAAAGGAAATCTACCATAGGGAAACTACTTTCTGAGATATTCTCCATGGTAGATTCCCCATCTGAGCAGCTGCTAAGTCAAGGAGGCAGCAGAAGTAAAGTTTAATCCTATGGCACACACTGGAGTGCCCATGCATCACTCCAGGGATTGATCTTTTATTCACTTGAAAAAGGGGACCACAGTTCCCCGAAACGCGTTGTGTTTCCTCTGTGCACCTTTGATGTTTTCAATAAAAAGGAATACCTATTTGGAACCATTACCCAGTCTCGTCGTGCGCCCTCTGCTCTGGGCTCCTCTGCACCTAAAGTTTAATCCTAGAATATGCAAATTAATTTGGGTGTGGAGTAGCTTGAGAGGATAGAGGAGGGTTACTAGTGGCTTCTGGGTAGTGGAGTAGCTTTTCACCAACAGGGCTGTCTCAGGCTACCCTAAGTCCCCAGTAGCCTTGGAAATTAATTTGCATATTCCAGCACTATAATCTATTTCTGCAGCAGCTGCATCTCTAAATTAGTGAAAAACAGGATACAGCTGCTGTCTGGATGGGGAGTCTACCATGGGGAATATCTTAGAAAGTAGATTTGCCATGGTAGATTTCCTTTAACAAGTGGTCTACTTATCGTCAGACTAGTTTTGGCCTTTTGCTCATAAAAGGTATTAGTAACATCGGTGCAGCTTTACAGGAGCCCAGTAGGTAAGGAGAGACCGCCTGTCATTGAAAGCAGAGTCCTACTGTCTACTAGGTTGCCCACAAATTAATAAACAATTGAATTTCATAGCTAGCAATGATTGGTAAATTGTTCTATAACTTCTAAAGGTTAACATCTTATGGATGTTGCTCCATGATGAATATGGAACCCTTTTACTGTTGCTGTATCAGGACCATATATTGTCTGTGTCCACTACTGCTCTTATATAGACACGTAGTAGGGAACATGCTCATTTTTTCCTTCCATAATTACAGTAAATTGCCTCGCAGATTGATTTCATTTCTATAAAGATGGGTAGATTATCTAAGAAAAGAAATAATATTCATAAATGGCTCTTATCAAGTGATCATTGGAGTGCAATCTTCCTTCATTCTTCTTATGTGCTCACATTTCCAGATGGCATCAGGGAGCCTGCTGCACCTCGGGGAAGAAACAGACAAACTAAAAGCCAGAAACCGGGAGTCTATTTTACTTCTCCTTCATCTTGTAAGTATTCTACCGCTTGCCCGCACCCTATTGGCAGGGAATGCACTTAATCTGCAATAACATTCAGTGTAAAGATGCTTCATGCAGCTGTCACAGCAACAAGGCACTCCAGGAGTTTGTTTACCAGTTTCCCTCCAATGAGGAGAGGATTAGGTTATTTTATTTTAACTTTCACTCATCGCAAGGGGAAAGAGACATCTCAGTAATAATGGGATTAGCTGGAACAAAGTCAGGATGAAACTACTGTTGCTTGTCGGATGAATTGTCTTGCAGATAACAGATAAATCCAGTAGTGCCTTGTTCTAAATGTATGAATGTAACAATAAAAACAATACAAATAGTGTTCTAATGAACTAATTATCATTGGCTTATATTAAATTTATTGAAGTATTTTAATGGATCCCACTGTATTGACCTATCCTTGGGCAGACTAAGCTATGTATGGCAATAGATACAATGGGGCAGATTTAGTTACCCGGTCCTGTCGCGATCCAGCGAGGCGTTGTCCCACAAGGATTCGGGTCTGCCGCGATTCACTAAGATCGTGCGCCAAGTTCCTGCATCCGTCACTTCTGCGCCGAGGTCCGCTGGAGTTCACCTGATTCTTCCCGGTGCTTGTAAGTGCGTGTCTTGCTACACAATGCTAAATGATAAATCCCGCGTGGCTATCCGATGGCCACGCCCCCTTTTTCTGTCGTGTGCAAGCCTGCGCCGATTCGCCAAAATCCGATCACGTGCACCAAAATCCCGGGGCAATTCGGTGCAAAACGGAAATCGTCAAGAAACCCGACGAAAATGCACTCCGTGGACCCTTAGTAAATGTGCCCCATTGGGGGAGATTTATCAGAAGAGTCAGAGGTAAAAATGTTCTAGTTGCCCATGGCAACTAATCCGAGCTCAGCTTAAATTTTATGTACATCTGTGAAATAAGTTAAAGCTAAGCTCTGATTAGTTGCCATTAGCAACTACAACAGTTCTGCTCTCAGACACTTCTGATAAATTTCCCTCAATGAGGGGAATTAATATGGCTTACTGTCCCGACTCTCATCTAAACACTAACGATCTGGATTTTTTCTGCCTCATTTTTTATAGCTGTGCACCAAATTACATAATCTATTACAACGTAGAAGCCGATAGCTAGTCAGAAACACCACAGTTGTAACATCCCTGCCAATACATGGACAGAGGAGTAGTTGCGAACAGCACCCTCTCCAGGTTAGGAACTGTCTGAAAGAGTCATGAACCTTCTAGTAACTTCTAACACTGAGTTATTAGGTAATCATCAGCTGTAGTTTCTGCCTGAACGAGCAAGGGTTAAGTGGATGTGATTCTGTCTACCATTTCTATTGAGTGCAGTGTGACTGCAGAGTCAGCCACCACCTGACCAGGTTAACAAAACCTCTGTGGCAGGGAAGGGCTAGGGCTCTTAGGATCTAGCTCTTTTGAGTTCCAGAAACCACTGAGAGCACATGCTCTTAACACAGGCCTCTTAGGCCTCAGCTCTCACTATAGAGCACATCTTGCACAGAGGAGAGAAACAGTATCTGTGCACCATCAGCACAAACACTCAGCTAAACCCAGAATAAAAGCTGCAGCTTCCACAACTGGACACAGCTCTATCCCAGCCTGCATCTGCTACCAGGCTGGTGAGCCAATTCCTGAGGATCACTCTCCATAACCACTCCAGTAATCCGGAATCTCCAGTAATCCGGAAGCTGTTCCAGGATCGTTTTGGCTGTTTGCCTGCAGTTGTTCTAACAAAGAACCATGAGTTATTTTGCACTACGTTGCCTCCGTCTGTTCCCCGGATAAGGCTGTACCACCAAAGGCTCCCCATCCATCACGCAGGGAAATATATTAAGGACACTCAGTACAACCAGTACCACAGCCTCTCCCTCCTTATTTCTTGCACACACCACCTGCTGGAGACCTGCCAGGCTGTAGGACAGCCCTCCTGTCCCCATACCAAGCACCATGACCACAGTGTGCCTAGGCTGCAACCGCCAGCCACTCCGGTATTCTGGGCTCCAGCTGCCTCCAGGCCCCAAAGAAAAGGTTAGGCCCCGGTGGGGGATTTTGCAAGTGGCGTCACAAACAGGATATCTACTTCTGTGCCTTACTGGCACTATAGACTGTCCTTTTATTACAAGACTGTGCTGCCTAACCCTGCTGCCATCCAGGTTTAGGTCCAAGTGCTGTGTGTACTACAAACTCCCCTCAAAAATGAAATGTACATCAGCCTCCCCTCATTTATAAAATGTCCAGGAGCAGCCTCCCCTCATTTATAAAATGTCCAGAAGCAGCCTTCCTTAACTAATAAGAGCAAGCCTCTGTCATAAAAAAATAAACTTGGTACTTACACTACTGCTCAAAAGTTTGGGTTCACTTAGAAATGTCCTTATTTTTTATAGAAAAGCACATTTTCTTTCAATGAAGCTAAAATTAAATGAATCGTAAATATACCCTATACATTGTTAATGTGATAAATGACTATTCCAGCTGCAAATGTCTTTTTTTTATTGCAACCTCTACACAGATGTATATAGGCCAATTTCAAACACTCACCACCAGTGGTTTAATGGTAAAATGTGTTGGTTAACTGTGTAAGAAGGCTAACGGATGTTTAGAAAACCCTCGTTCAAGTAGGCTAGCACAACTGAAAACAGTTTGGCTGATTAGAGGAGCTACAAAACTGACCTTCCTTAGAACTGGTTTAGAATCTGGAGCATCACATTTGTTTTTTCTATGAAACACTCACAATGGCCAGAAAAAAAAGAACTTTGAAACTCGACAAAACTGCACAAAAAAGCAAAAAGACAAGTACATTAGAGTCTCTAGTTTGAGAAACCAATGCCTCACGGGTCCTCAACTGGCAGCTTCATTAAATAGTGCCTGTCAAACACCAGTGTCAACCTCTAAAGTGAAGAGGCGACTCCAGGATCCTGGCCTTCAGGGCAGAGTGGCAAAGAAAAAGCCATATCTGAGACTTGCCGATAAAAGGAAAAGATTATTATGGGTAAAAGAACACAGATATTGGACAGAGGAAGATTGGAAAAAAGTATTATGAACAGATGAATCTAAGTTTGAAGTGTTTGCATCACACAGAAGAACATTTGTGAGATGCAGAACCACTGAAAAGATACTGGAAGATGTCTGATGCCATCTTTCAAACATGGTGGAGGTAATGTGATGGTCTGGGGTAGCTTTGGTGCAGGTGGGAGTGGGAGATTTGTACAAGGTCAAAGGGATTTTGTAATATGGAAAGCTATCAGTCCACTTTGCAATGCCATACCATACCCTGTGGACAGCACTTGATTGGAGCCTAATTCATCCTACAACAAGACAATGACCCAAAGCTTCTTCAAATTATGCATGAACTATTTAGGGAAGAAGCAGGCAGCTGGTATTCTATCTCTAATGGAGTGGCCAGCGCAGTCGCCGGATGTCAACCCCTTTGAGCTGTTGTGGGAGCAGCGTCATCATATGGTACACAAAAAGTGCCCGTGAAGCCAATCAAACTTGTGGGAGGGGCATCTGGGAGTATGGGGTGAAATTTAATGGAAAACACAAAATTGTCTTGGTAACCCTAAACTTTTCAGTGGTAGTGTATATGGGACATTTTATAGTTACATTAACACCCCTTTTAAAGTAAGACCATATAAGACCAATGTTAGTTATTGCCCCTGATCTGTTTATCATGCATTTATGTGTTAGTAACAAAAAGGACTGAGAAAAATGCATTTTTATTTTATGACTATTGCTGTAGTTGGCGCAATGGAGGAAGATTCTTGCAATGCGGTGTTATACTTCTCCAGCTCAATGCAGTGAAGCAGTGCGCCAAATCCAGCTACTGTAAGCAGCCACAAACAGCTGTGCAGTCATACCTCATGTTTTGCAGTAGTGCAACTAAGACTGTCTGCAGTTTTATATGGTAAAAAATCACAGCCTTCTGTGACTAATTCTCCATTGTCAAGTGACGTCATGGGCTGCACCTGTGCTAGAGGTCCTCAACTTTAGGACATAAAGCCCTGCCCACCTATGCAAGATGGCAGCTATATACTAAACTTTACTCTCCTAGCCCTGGTGTTCACTCAATTTCCTGACTTTTATCACTGCTTCCACCACTTATCTTTAAATTAATAATCAATTTGAATAAGGCAAATAGGCCCTTAACTACATAAGTCCCTTAACAATTTAGAAATCCAAATTACAGATTTAAAAATTACCCAATCCTCTATACAATTACAAAAAACTTAGATTAGAAACTTAGATTCTCTAAGGCTACAAGCAGAGTACAGTGCACACATAAAAATATACAATTGTCAGATAAAAAGGTTATAAAACAATATACATTTAAAACATACACAAACAGTTATACAATAAAAAAATGAATAATAACGAATAGCCTTACATATGAATAGTAGCAGATATGCGCACTGTTAGACCCAGCTAAGAATTCCTTCATCATTTCCATTTTTCACTCCCCACCTTCAAAAATCTATAACTTTTTTATTTTTGCATGTAAAGAGCTGTGTGATGGTTCGTTATTTTGCGTAACAAATTGCTCTTCATAGTGATTGTATTGAATATTCCATCCGTGTACTGGAAAGCAGGAATAAAATTCAAAATGCAGCGAAAATTTGCGCGGTTTTCTTGTTGGCGTGGATTTCACTGTGCACCCCAAATTTTGGGGATGCCAAATTTTTATAGGTTTTAGAATGTTTTCATACATTTACAAAAATTAAAGACCTCCTGTACAAATTTTTTTTTTATTTTGCCATCTTCTGGCACTAATAACTTTTTCATACTTCATTGTACGCAGCTGTGGGTGGTGTAATTTTTTTTTAATTTTGATGATGTTTTCAATTTTAGGACTATACGACCTTTCGATCACTTTTTACAGATTTTTTTATATTTTTCAAAATGGCAAAAAAGTGCCATTTTCGACTTTGGGACACTATTTTCCATTGCAGGGTTAAATGCAGTGAAAAACTGTTATTATATTTTGATATTTCAGACATTTTTGGATGCTTCTATACCTAATGTGTTTATGATTTTTACTGTTCATTTATATTTATATCAGTTCTAAGGAAAGGGGGATGATTCGAATTTTTAGGTTTTTTTATTATAATTTTATTTTTACTTTTTTTCTTTTTCTTTTTACTATTTTTCAGACTCCCTAGGGTTTTTTAACCCTACGTTGTCTGACCGATTCTATCATATACTGCCATACTTCCTCCTCATATACTGCCAAATACTGCCATATTTTCCTCCTCATTCATTACAATGTGCTGATAGCACATTGTAATGAAAGGGTTAAAACGAGACAGCCTCGGGTCTTCCGAAGACCCGAGGCTGTCATGGCAAAGGACCGCCGCTCCCTGATGATGTCACGGGGAGCAACGATCCTCGGCCAGCGGCTATCGCCGGGATAACACCTGCGTTCGGTACTAGCAGCAATATGCAGCAAAGACTTACCGGCTACAGAGAGGACTCAGCCGGTGAGCCCTCTCCATGCACTGGGACCCGACGCGCGCCGTGAATACACTTAATACACTAAATATTACTCTTAATAGAAAATTGCCTATGTCTACTTTTGACTTCCCTAAAAGATCAGACTTACCCTTATTATAAAGTTGTGTTATATTCTAACATTAGGTGCCCATATAAGGACATCTTCTGATATCTTATTGAAGTAGTAGGTTGTAGTAGGTTTCACTGACTTACATTACTTTCTATATAAAGGAGCAGTACTACCATCAAAATCCATTATGGTAAACCAGAGGCACTTACTCATAGATCCAGGCACCATGGCTGGTAATATTCTTATTTGTTATCAATGGCCTCCTTCCTTCTAAAATCAACTTGTAAAATTATTCTAATAATTAGCCATAGGGTCTTCCCTAGCACTTCTGTGATCTAGATTTACAGTGTCTCCCCCTCCCCCTGCCCTGTCAGCACAGAAGGATGTTCTGTAAACAGGATTACATTGGTGCTTGAGTAGCCCCTCAGACTTAAAAGCACAATTTTAAAAGTTGATTTTGGAAGGAAAGAGGCCATGGATAAAAAACAGAAGATTACCACAGTCATTGTGCCTGTGATCTATGTGTCCCTGGTTTATCTTGATTGATTTTGATTGGAAATGTCCTATATACATCTCATGTAGTAAGGGCCATAATATTACTTCACATACTCAATTGTTGGTACTTTATTTAACATTTATGTATAAATTATAGCTATGCCACAACACTGGTTTACTCTTACATTTCTTTCCATGATTAATGCCTTTTATCCTCTTTCCCCTCAAAGTTCCTTTTTCCTGTATCTCTTCTAGCTTTCCAGATTTATACTCAGGAAGTGCATAGAGATTTACAGGCAAAAGCAATTTAAATGCAAATGTCTGCAGAGGGCCGGAGCCATTAATGAGAGTGGACAGCGCTGATACCGTAGGAGGTAGAACAAGTTAAGAACTAATGTGCTGGCCCCATAGCCATGCTTAGGGGAATGGGAAGAGGCACAAGGTCCTTAATCTTTCTTGCCAGAGGTCTTAAAACCTAGTGTGGCGGAATGAGCCACCAATACATTGCGTAGTTATAGGCAGGGATTAGCAGAGAATGCCAAACATGAACACAAGGTAGATTAACAGTAATACTCAACAGATATGACTAGAGCACAGAAATAATCTTATAGCCTTCGGGAATAGAAATTCTAGAGGCTTGTATCATATTTTACAGGTGACATGTGCCAGTGGAGCCAAACAGTGTTGAATCTATAGTTTTTGTACACTTACTGTATTGTAAGGGACTATGGGTATAAGTATCTTGGGGTTACGGTATGCCAACACTACAGGAAAAGACATATTGGGGCAGATTCATTGATCTCCCGTCTAAATGCCTTCTGACACATTTACTGTATCAAGGCTTTTCTGACTCTTCCATTAAAAGGAAATAATCTCCAGAAAAGTGGGTGTGGTAGGGCAGGAAATAGTCAGTGCAGCAAAAATACAAAGAGGGGAGACACATTGGGGCTCATTTACTTACCTAACCTTACTGGAGTTCAACAAAAGTGCACCCAATATCCTGCATGTGTCGCTTCCCTGCTCAGGTCCAACAGAGTTCACCATCTTTTTTGTGGTGCATGTAAGTGCTTGGGCTTGTGACACAATTTGAATGTTCAATCCTGCGCTCTGTCCGAATCAGCCGGATCTAAAAGTAGATCTCAATAGTGTTAAACAGCAACAGATTCATCGTCATAATCATAGTTTCATAGGATATAAGGCTGGAAAAAGACACAAGTCCATCAAGTCCAACCTGTCAGAATGAAATAAATGTTTTTCCCCATAATCCGTAATATTTTTTCTCTCCAGAAAGGCATCCAGGCCTCTCTTGAACATGTACATAGAGTCCGCCATAACAACCTCCTGCGGCAGAGAGTTCCATAGTCTCACTGCTTTTACAGTAAAGAATCCCAGTCTATGGTGATGGTAGAATCGCCTCTCCTCTAGGTGTAGAGAGTGCCCCCAATCTATGGTGATGGTAGAATCGTCTCTCCTCTAGGCATGGAGGATGCCCCATTGTCCTGGTCACAGGCCTTGGTATAAAAAGATCTTTGGAGAGATCCTTGTACTGTCCGTTCAGGTATTTGTACATTGTAATGAGGTCTCCCCTTAGTCGTCTTTTTTCTAAACTGAATAATCCCATATTTTGTAATCTGTCATTGTATTCTAATCCCCCCATTCCCTAATAATCCTGGTTTCTTTTTATACACTGGTGCCCAAAACTGTACACAATATTCCATGTGTGGTCTGACCAGTGATATGTATAATGGCAAAACTATGCCTTTATCATGAGATTCTATTCCTCTCTTGATCCCATAATTTTATGGGATCTGGTCACTAAAATAAGTTTACCGTCCACCAATATCCCCTAGACTTTTTCAGCTCCAGTTTTACCAAGTAATTGACTGTTTAGAACATAATTATACTGTTTGTTTCCATGGCCCAAGTGGATAACTTTACATTTATCCACATTAAACCTCAACCATTTCTCCTCCCATTCCTCTGTAATGCTAAACTATCGACCTCAGTATTTATTACTTTACACAGCTTAGTATCATCTTCAAATATTGAAACTTGACTGTGCAAACCCACTACAAGGTCATTAATAAAAATATTAAAAAGAAGCGACCCCAATACTGTGGCACTCCACTGGTAATGTCAAACCAATCTGAGAATGTGCCATTAATGAAGACCCTCTGTTTTCTACCACTCAGCCAATTACTAACCCAAATACACAGATTTTCCCCTAGTCCCTGCAGCTTCATTTTATGTACCAACCTTTTATCCGGCACCTTTTATGCCTTTAAAAAGTCCAGATATACAACATCCACAGCATCCCCCAGATCCAGTCTGGAACTTACTTCCCCATAGAAGCCAATCAGATTAGTCTGACAGGACCGATCTCTCATAAACCCATGCTGACTCTGGATGATTGTGTCACAGCACTAGACTAATGTTATTAAACCCTGCACTGTCGGAGCCTGCAACACAATAATGAATTCCCCCATTGTAGCTAGAAAATATATCCCTTTAGTTAGAGTAGTCAAGTTTATCTGGAGAGGGAAATCCATTTCAAAGATAAGATTGGGTGAGTAAGAGTAAGTCACTTTTATATAATATTTTTTGTAAATTTCAAGATATTGTAAAACACTGACAGTACTGATGAGAATTTAAGGAATACTTAATAATTGTATAAGAGTAGAGGGTAAAAACAGTGATGGGCCAATACAAGATCTGTACAGTTTTCAGAATTCATGAAATTACAGGAACAGGTTAAGTATCTCACCTGCATAATCATCATCTTAATGTTCTCTCAGTGTTTGTGTATTTGTTGGTGGACTAAGGCTGGTAGCAAGGTGATCCATGGCAAGGATGTCTCAGCCAGGCAGATATAACTTACAGTATATGCTATCGGCTGGTGTAGATGTCGATTCCAGTGCAAGTCGTCATAAATCAATTCCTGTGAACAAATTGCTGGTCTACATAAATTGGCCCCAAGGTCTCATTTTGTGAAGAGGGTAAATATACCTACAAGAATGAAACAACTTGGAAGGATGAGTGGTGCACTGGATTCAAAGGATGGGGGAACGCACAGGCACAAGTGCTAACCATAGACAGGGCCTGTGCCAGCACTGGACATACCTGGGCAAGAGCCAGGGCCCAGGGCTGCTGGAGGGGCCCACATAAATCTGTACATAAGGAAGGGGTTGAGGGTGGCTTCATCTTATTAATCCATAGGGCGTGATGGGGCTTTATATAAAATACCCATGACGGGGCTGTTTGGTATGAAAAACTTAGAAATATGTTGGCACACATCACACCAATTTATATATACCAGCAGGGAAGTACTTATGCATGGGTGGGAACTGTTAGGCATAATCGCTGTGCTGACCCATAGCTCAATATTGTGACATATGCTATATACCATGAGTCTCATTGCATTTTATGTTACATTCATTTGCTTGGCCCACCAATGTGTACACAAGGATTTATAACTCAACGGATAACAGATGTTATAGCATACATACAGTATATTTAATATATAGTAGAATTTACACACACATCAATGCAATGCTAATATTCAATGCACCAATATCAAATATAATGGTGATGTTTCACAGTTCCAAGGATCCATTGTGGTACTTAGTCCATAAAGGATATATATTTGTAAGAAGGAATATGGCTGCATTTCAACTTTTATGCCACGCCGCTGCGACTTTTTAAGATGGTAATTTATTACCTTAAAAATATTAAGCCTCCCTTCTAATGACAGGTTATAGAGGAAAATATCCGATGGTTTTCCAGCTGGGATCAACTCTATTTGCGGTCACCAAAAGTTTTCTATTTGGATAGAAATTGCTTCTTGCATACCTCCTGCATTATTTAGGCAATTTTACAATATTTTTCCTCCCATTCACAGAGTTATTGCTGTCAAGTTGTAAATAGAATAAATCATTATTTATGACCCAACTCGGTTCTTCTGGTGTAGTAGGAAAATGTTTTCAGACAAGAGAAGGTTAAAATCTTCATGGCATTGAACATGAATCAGATATATGAAAATACACTGACATTTCTTCCTGAGTATCCAGGATGCTGCTAGGAGACAGAAGGAAAATGTGCTGTGCAGAAGAAAATAACATGCACATTTCATTAGCAGCGGAGTATTATATACTATAATTAGGAACATTGAACACTTGCATTACATCAGAATTCACAGAGTACTCAGAGACATTGCCAAGACGGGATTGATAGGGCACACATAGAACTATGTATGTTTCTAATGGGTGCCACTAAATTAGCATTGATCCATCTGTTCATATCCATGGGTCCAATGTCACATTAAAATGACTGACTCGTCTTGAGTGCCCCTTTCTGCATGCCCTGTATGGCGGTCATGTTCTGGTTGACCCTGTACATTAATGTATTACACAGAGAGCAATTCATTTCCATGATCATTGTTTCCCACAGTGGCTGCTAAAAGGAATTGAGAAGTGAGCTGTTTGAGGAATCGGAAAGCACTGTGTTAAAGGGGTTGTCCATGTCCTGTCAAAGTAAACATTATATTATTGATATAGGGTCTCGTCTTATGACCTTTCAAGGTTTTACAATTGATAAACTTTGGAAAACCGTATCAGTATGAAAAAAAAGAATCAAGCGAAATAAGACATCCAACATGCATGGGAACCTAGCGGGAGGTAGATGCATCATTACCTGAAAATCACCTATAGCGTTGTGGTGCAAAATCTTAATAGGCAATGGAAACTTTTAAGTATATGGATATGTCTCGGATTTGTGTCTCACCAAAGTGATTGCAACCCCTGCATATTTGGAAACATTTTATTATATCTTTCAGGGAACAACACTGAAGATGTCATACTTTGAGATAATCTAATGTAGTCACTGGACAGCTTGTATCTAGGCACAGCTTGTATCTGAGTATTCAAGATGCTGCCGTGATAGTAGACTGCCTGTGCTTCTGCTCCCCCCTTTTTTCCCTAGTTTCTATTAGTTCCATGGCTCCCACTCACCCACTGCACCCTACGGACCCCGAGACAAATTTTGTGCTCTGAAGATCTAGCAGTGCATTGGTGGTCAAGTGGCTTTTCTATGGTACGGCAACACAATGGTGGTGGAGAGCCAGCATCCAGTCAGCATCCAGCACCAGGACCATAGAAGACGCAATGATCCCACTCCCTACCTGGAAGGCTTGGCGGAACTACTGTGAAACTTCTGGAATTGCACCAAAACCAGCATCTCAGGCTCAATGCAGATGCATTGGAGTGCTCCCACTGGAACGAGCCTCACCCAGCACAAGGACCCTAGAGTGTTGGCGTACCATTCTGTCAAATTTTAAACTTGTTGCAATCCAGCAAACAGGACAATCTGAACCCAATTTTTCAAAGATAAAACTTCATGCTTTTACTTCAGGACCATAGTCACAAATTTCCAGTTCCCACATATAACAGCTTAAAAAAATGTGAATCAGCAACGCATTTTAAACGCACTATGCATCCTTCCCCATGGCTCCCATCCTGTCACACTGGAATGCGTGACTATCCACTGGCTCTAACCATTTCAGTGATGCACAGGATCCTTAAATTGACCACTACAACCAACACCCTAGAGCAACAACATCAGGTAGCACAGGCTGCACCATAACACCATTATCATTGTCCCTGCAACAGAAAGCTTGTAGAGCCCAACCTAGCACAATTAGAGTGCCAGTGTCAATTGTGGGTGTGGTTGAGAGTTCCAAATTGTGCAGTGAGGCACCATGTTCTAGTCCCTCCTGTTTATTCCAGCTTCAACCTTGTGCTCTGTTAGTCAATATTTTGTGTGCCCACCATTATATTCAGTACTCACTTATGGAGTTCACTAGAGCTTCACAGGTTACACTTTTCTAATGCTACATGACAACACCACAATGTTAGATGTTAGAGACCTTGTTCTTCTCCACCTTCTGTTTGTGGATGCTCAATAAGGTTTAGGTCTGTAGGCACCTTTACCATCGCTTTCTTTCATGGTTTTTTCAATTAACTGTAGCTGTCCCCAACTGGCAAAACTATATATAATTAAATACTACAGATATTATACAATATTATATAATAATAATATAATAAAATATTTCCAAAAATGTGACTTTTGTAAGATACTGTAGCTCAAGAGAAAGCAGTCAAGTAGAAGAAATCCTCTTCCCCAAATACATTATCACCATTTCATATCCATCTGAGGACATCCATGAAAACTTTCAAAAAGTAAAAGATAATTAATTTCTATTAAAATTAAATAATTTCAATATTTTCTTTTTGCACGCTTAGATTTACTCAGAAAAGTCAATTATGTAGCTAATTCCAGGAGGGTTTTTCCCTGTGCCGAGCACTGATGTGCACTCGCTGTGACAGACGTAATGAAGTTTGGGCTTGTTTCTGAGCAGCTCGATATTATCACAGTGGGAATGAGAGTGACCAAAGCTGTCTGAATCAATACACGTATTTACCAACCCTTGCTTCATTGTCTATCTATGTAGACACATGATAATTCTTATTACCTATTTACAGAGCACTATGCATGGTCCACAGGGAAATATAGACAGTAATGTGCTCATCAATGCACAGCAGGGGTTCTATATTCTGCACTTTCCCATCCATGTAGCAATGATCATTGTTCCATTACTCACAATTCCCAGTACGTGTCAAACTTTTACAACATTTTTCAATCTCCATTTTTTCTTAATATATTTTTCATTGTAACCTTGTGGTACGGGTCAAAGAAACCATATTATCTGCAGAATATTACACTATCAACTTATCCGCGTGTAACACACTAGGGTGTCTAGTGCCTTGTAATGAAACACTATGGGGGTCATTTACTAGGGGCCCGAATCGCATTTTTCCGACATGTTTCCCAAATATTACCATTTTTCCCTGAATTGCCCCGGGTTTTTGGCGCACACAATCGTATTGTGGCGCATTAGCGCCGGCATGCACGCAACGGAAATCGGGGGATGTGGCCGTCGGAAAACCCGACGGATTCGGAAAAACCCTATGGGGCAGATTTACTTACCCGGTCCATTCGCGATCCAGCGGCGGGTTCTCCGACGCTGATTTGTGTCTTCCGGCGAATCACTAAGGTAGTGTGCCCAATGTCCACCAGGTGTCGCTGCTGCGCTGAAGTCCGCCGAGATCCGCCGGAGTTCACCAAGCCAGGCTGGGTGCAGGTAAGTGCGTGTCAATTAACACATTTTTTTACAAAAATACGGCGTGTTTTCCGAATCCGTCGGGTTTTCCGACGGCCACGCCCCCTGATTTCCGTTGCGTGCATGCCGGCGCCGATGCGCCACAATCCGATCGCATGCGCCAAAAACAGGGCAATTCAGGGAAAAACGGTAATATTTGGGAAACACTTCCTAAAAGCACGATTCGGGACATTAGTAAATGACCCCCTATGACTCCTTTATGACAAATGTGCTTTTTACCATTTATAGCATTTTTACAGATTGGGGAGAACTAAGTGCCTGAACGACATTTGCCTTATAACTATGTACCTTATGTCTTATTAGTATCTGCATTAAGCATAACATAGATGGATGATATATATATGAGGATAAATATGGTTGTTTTGAAGAGGGCATTCACCAGCCTTAACTCTTTCCATACTGATTATGACAAAGTTAGAATTTTGTAATGTGGTCCTCACCATTTTCTGACAGTAGATGTTAATATTTTCCAATCTATACCAGGCCGGAGGTACCAGGTTGTTTGCTTCAGCCTAGGATCACCCATCTGACCCTAATAATTACTATATATTGGGTACTTAAAAGGAATCTGGCAGCAATTTAACCATATAAAGCTGCATACAGTGATAGATATTGGTCCCGGAGATCTGTGTAAACATACATTTGTGTGTTGTTAGTAGCAGCAGGGCTGTGAAAAGTAAAGTTATATTCCAGCTCTGCAGATCCCGTAAGTGCTCTGGGCAGGCCTTTCAACCTGAAGAGCACTGCGTTGCTCTCTGCAAAGTACTGCACCACCCTCCCCTTTGCTAAATGTAGGAGCTGTATCAGGCTTTTGTTTGGATACTTACAGCACTCACTCTGAGCAGAGGGGAGGAGCTGTGAAACATTTTTTAGCCAAGAGCAGAAAGCTCAACATTCTGAAATGCCCACCCAGAGCACTTGTAGGAGTTACGAACAAGGATTAAAAGTGTAGTTTTCGCAGACCTGCTGTTACTTACTAGACATAGGCCAGTATTCAACACTATCGGTCAAAACTGATAAAAGTTACTACCATAAATCTAAACAAATTTGGTTCTCTATTGGGAGATGGGCGGTTCTGAGCTGTAGCAAACAGCTTGGTACTGCCCAAGTAGAGAAGCAAAAATACTGACCATGACTTCTCTGAAACAGTATACCAAGAAAGAATATTACAGACTAGAATCATTGGATACAAAAAGTTGGAGTTGATGGAGGTGGTGAAAGATCAGCTTTAACTCATAGCAAACACAGCTGTGCTCATTCCTTAGTTCTAGGTTGACATGTTCAATATGTTTTCAATCACATCCTTGTTTGATTCCTTAAAGGGAACCTGTCATCAAAAAAGTAATTTTTACATAATGACAAGTGCTAATAGCTTCTGGCATGTTAATTTAAAAAATGAATAGTTTCACTGCTTTTTAATTGTCTCTTTAACATTACCTGGCTCCCTGACGTGTGTGATGAGTCCTGGGGAAGGGGGCTATGGGTAGTTCACATGAGAATTGCTTGTGGCAGTGAGCAACATAAGTGGGGGGATGGGAGCAGGGGTGAGGCTGAGGAAGGGGGAGGGCAATGAGTGAGGATGAGTGGAAAAGAAATTGAAGAGAAGATGACTTGCCATTTGACTGACCACCCCTAACCCTAACTCCCCCCTTCCCTCCAGGACTCACCACACACTGCTGTTTGGGGACCAGGTAATGTTAAAGAAAATATTAAAAAGTACTGGAATTATTCAGATGCACACAAACAACATATTCGAAATGAACATGCCAGAGGTTATTGGAACCAGTCATCATGTAAAAGTTATCTTTTTGATGATAGATTCTCTTCAAACATAAAAACAGACCCTAAACCATAATCATTTGTGTTTTTAATACAAATTCAATAGTAATTTAGACGCGCTTTTAAATATTTGAAGCATATCATTAATATTAATTATTAATATTGCCTCTTTTTTGGCTAATAGGCTTTGGAATACTTAATGGGGCTCATTTACTAAGGGTCTGCGGGCCGCATCTTCGTCAGGTTTCCGATTAGCACCGCATCTAACAGGTTTTTTGGCGCATTGGCGCCAGCTTTCACGCGACACAAATCAGGGGCCGGGCCGTCGGATGATCCGACGGATTCGGACAACACGCAGGATTTAACATCCTCTTACAACCATCGGGAAGAAGAAGGTGAACTTCTGCAGACCTCAGCGTGGGAAGCGACAGATGCAGGATCTCGGGCGCACGATGTTGGTGAATCGCGACGACTCCATCTTCGTCGGACCGTCCGGATCGGGGATCGCGACAGGACCGGGTAAGTAAATGTGCCCCAATATGTTTATGTAAGTGGACCTGAGTGAAATATCAATGTATGAGAAGCTTTAGTTGGTGATATTCTCTCGATATACCTTCAACAAATCTTTAGCCTGTACTAGTTTTAGGCAGGTTCCCCCACAGATGGGTTTCCCATCTAACCAGCTGTGTTCTGCTTGTCTTTCAGATTGTGGAGGAGTCTTCTTTCCTGACTGTGGATATGCTGGAATCCTGCTTTCCTTATGTGTTGCTCCGGAACGCCTATCATGAAGTCCACCGCAACTTCCCCACCATAATGTCTTCATGATTCCCATAAGTCCCTGTTATATTCCTACACGTATGGAGATCCTACATTGTTTATCGATAACCACAAAAGCCTCGGGCTCACATTTCTCATTCTGTACCATGTGCAGAATAATGGGATCATTTCCAAATAACTCCCGCTCTGAGATTTCTTCCTCTATCACTTTTAATAAGAAAGTAACAAAATTGTTGTTTTCAGCAAGAGCGAAGGCAAAGCGATAACAACAGAACAAACAGCGAGGATTTTGCTGCCAATTATATTTGCCTGCAGCCCGAGGAAATCACACGCCGCATTGCTCTTAAAATGCCAGAGTTGTCATTGTTTTTCTGTTTCCTCATTTGTTTTTCTGGACACTTCACTAAAATCTACTAAAAAGAGTTACATGAACTAAACGATATGTATTGTAGTAACTGAGAACAGTATTACTGAGATCAATGGTTTGATGAGCTGTAAAAAGCCACTTCGATTATTTGAGTACATCGGCGCGGCAGATAAGTTAAAGAAAACTGCCACAAAGCTAGAAATTCGGGTATGTTATAGAGCAGATTGATGCTTAGTTTTTTAGGATCTTTTATGCAACCTTTTCCCCGACCGATTCACTAAGATAGTGGCGAGACTGGCCCGACAGAGTTCTCCATCTTTTTTGTGATGCATCTTTAACATAGGGCGTGCGACACAATTTGCAAGTAAATATGGCGCTTGGTCCGAATCAGTCCCCTAATTTGTGTCACATGGAAGCCAGCTCAGACCCTTCCTAAATACCTGTGCACGCCATTTTAGTCTAGAAGAAGGTGCAAAGTCCAACAAAAGTTTGGTGCAAAGCCCTTAGCAAATGTGCCCCTATGTATAATCGCTCAGTCCCCTCCTCCTGCTCCATAACATGCAGAAAGAACACCATTTACAATCTGCTCACTTCCTCCTGCTCTACAACAAGCTTGCTGCAGATAGGACACCATGAACAATCTGCTCAGTTCCTCCTGCTCTATAACACGCTGCCTGCAGATAGAACACCATGTACAATCTGCTCAGCTCCTCCTGCTCTATAACATGCTGCCTCCACAAATTGTATCACGTACACTGTTATCCTTTAAAAACATTATTCTTTTTCCTGATCTAAAATCGTTATTGTATAAAGCCAAGAGCATCTTTTATAGTCACGATTACAAAAAATATGAATAAATAACTCTTTAATACTTACTTTGTCACATCTATTTTTATAATAATTTAGTTATATGAAGTTATGGTAAACTTTTAAGAAACTTTAAAGAACACTCTAAGGTGCGGGATGTCTTCCCTGTAATATAATATACCATTTTTATGATCTGCAGATGATATATATGCAATTGCTGATCTTATACAATCTAGTGAATTAGTAAAAGGGCCAATTTTGTTCCCTGGATGCACTGCACTGGGTCCTGCAAGAGTGTAGCACTCGGGTATCTAAGCTGGTAAAGTGGGAAGGTTAACTAGGCATGACGTACCATTGTAGAGAAGGTGATTCAACGCAACTTCAATCTATATGGAAGGGTAGATGCAAACACAGGGTAAGGGAGAATAACAGTGCAGTTATTGCATGGAGCCAACACACTGAAATAAATGGGTTTTCAGGTTACGCTTGAAGGATTGAAAGGTGGGGGACAGTCTGATGTTTTGGTACAGAGTTCAAGAATATGGGAGATGCACTGGAGAAGTAAATTGGAGTGTAAATCCCTTACTGTGTAATGCTGTGGTATTATGCTGTGGATTTGCCGTGCGATAATACGTAATACATATCATGTTCAGATACATACTGTGCCTACAACAAGTAGTATTCAACCCCCGGCAGATTTAGCAGGTTTGATAAGAAGCAAATAAGTTAGAGCCTTCAAATTTCAAACAAGAGCAGGATTTATTAACAGATGCATAAATCTTACAAACTAAAAATTTATGTTGCTTAGTTATATTTTAATAAATTTTAAACATAAAAGTGTGGGTCAATTATTATTCAACCCCTAGGTTTAATATTTTGTGGAATAACCCTTGTTTGCAATTACAGCTAATAATCGTCTTTTATAAGACCTGATCAGGCCGGCACAGGTCTCTGGAGTTATTTTGGCCCACTCCTCCATGCAGATCTTCTCCAAGTTATCTAGGTTCTTTGGGTGTCTCATGTTGACTTTAATCTTGAGCTCCTTCCACAAGTTTTCAATTGGGTTAAGGTCAGGAGACTGACTAGGCCACTGCAACACCTTGATTTTTTCCCTCTTGAACCAAGCCTTGTTTTTTTTGGCTGTGTGCTTTGGGTTGTTGTCTTGTTGGAAGATGAAATGACGACGCATCTTAAGATCCTTGATGGAGGAGCGGAGGTTCTTGGCCAAAATCTCCAAGTAGGTCGTGCTATCCATCTTCCCATGGATGCGGACCAGATGGCCAGGCCCCTTGGCTGAGAAGCAGCCCCACAGCATGATACTGCCATCATGCTTGACTGTAGGGATGGTATTCTTGGGGTCGTTTGCAGTGCCATCCAGTCTCCAAATGTCACGTGTGTGGTTGGCACCAAAGATCTCGATCTTGGTCTCATCAGACCAGAGAACCTTGAGCCAGCCTGTCTGAGAGTCCTCCAAGTGATCATGAGCAAACTGTAAATGAGCCTTGACATGACGCTTTGAAACTAAAGGTACCTTACGTGCTCGTCTGGAACGGAGACCATTGCGGTGGAGTACGTTACTTATGGTATTGACTGAAACCAATGTCCCCACTGCCATGAGATCTTCCCGGAGCTCCTTCCTTGTTGTCCTTGGGTTAGCCTTGACTCTTCGGACAAGCCTGGCCTCGTCACGGGAGGAAACTTTCAAAGGCTGTCCAGGCCGTGGAAGCCTAACAGTAGTTCCATAAGCCTTCTACTTCCGGATGATGCTCCCAACAGTGGAGACAGGTAGGCCCAACTCCTTGGAAAGGGTTTTGTACCCCTTGCCAGCCTTGTGACCCTCCACGATCTTGTCTCTAATGGCCTTGGAATGCTCCTTTGTCTTTCCCATGTTGACCATGTATGAGTGCTGTTCATAAGTTTGGGGAGGGTCTTAAATAGTCAGAAAAGGCTGGAAAAACAGATAATGAATCCAAACATGTGAAGCTCATTGTTCTTTGTGCCTGAACTACTTCTTAATACTTTAGGGGAACCAAACAGAATTCTGGTGGTTTGAGGGGTTGAATAATAATTGACCCATACTTTTATGTTTAAAATTTATTAAAATTTAACTGAGCAACAAGTAACTGAGTAACTTTTTGGTTTGTAAGATTTATGCATCTATTAATAAATCCTGCTCTTGTTTGATGTTTGAATGCTCTAACTTATTTGCTTCTTATCAAACCTGCTAAATCTGCAGGGGGTTGAATACCACTTGTAGGCACTGTACATAGTAACAAAAAAATGTGGACATGAAAAACAGGTGACAGGTTTTGGTCCCCGAGATCAGGTCCTTATTCATACAAAAATGAAAATGTAAGAATATGGACCTGCTTTGAGTGGTCAGAAACGTGTCACCTGTTTTTCATGTACACATTTTTTTGTTACTATGTCTGTCTTTATTAATATGCAACAATAAACTAAAGATTTTGATACATTTTCCAATGGTGCCAATAGATTACACTATTTTTTTTATGGTCCCTTTTTTCTCTTGGGTTCGGACCAAGGATTTCTGTCCACGGAGCACAGCATACTAAGGACCGACCTCTCACTGTGAGGCCACTGCTAGAATGAGCCACTGCTAGGATGAGCCACTGCTAGGATGAGCCACTGCGAGGATGAGCCACTGCGAGGATGAGCCACTGCTAGGATGAGCCACTGCGAGGATGAGCCACTGCTAGGATGAGCCACTGCGAGGATGAGCCACTGCTAGGATGAGCCACTGCGAGGATGAGCCACTGCTAGAATGAGCCACTGCTAGGATGAGCCACTGCGAGGATGAGCCACTGCGAGGATGAGCCACTGCTAGGATGAGCCACTGCGAGGATGAGCCACTGTGAGGATGAGCCACCTGTAGGAATTAAAACAAAATTTAACAAAACAGAAGATAGATGATGATAGAATCATTCCCGATATTTGCTGTTCTGTATATCAGTGTTCAATCAGACCTTGTGTTTTGTCATGCTCCAGATCCCATTTAGTGTAAGAACCAAGTCCCAGCCACATAAAGCAATTGCTGTATTCACTAAGAGGCAATCTTTCCTTGTCCTAACAATGTGTGGTATAAACAATTGATTTTCTAAATTCCAATATGAAACCTGTTTGGTCTCTTATAAATGTTAAATTGACCGCACAGTGCAAGATGGGGAATACAAAAAACCTGCAGAGAATAGTGGGATTGGCGCAGCTCCGATTCCTCATTCCTAGATGGTACAATTATTCAGACCAAGTCTTTTTGTTAGTAGCTGCCATTTGTTCTATAGCTGCAATATAATCCATTGTAACTGGTAAGGAATATTACTTCCTATACATTCCTAATACTGAAATATTCCCACCCGCTGAGCATCTGCTTAATTCCAAGGAAACCAGTTGGGTACACGTTGACGTGGATTGTACCACCCATTAAAAAGATTACTAAACTTTCCCAATTTTATATCAGCTTATTTTATTTTGTATTTTATTTAGACATGAACAAAACTAACAATCTTTATCTAATCCTGACATGATAGTCCTGCTGTTCTTTCCTTTCGTACACAGCGTCACGTAAAAAGAATGAATGCAACCGCTTGGCAGCGGTAAGAAGGGATATTCTCCACACATATCCCCATAGAAAACTGCTTCAAGTTTAAAGCTAACAGTGCATGAAAAACCTTTTTTTATTCCTATTACACCTGAGGAAAATGTCTGACAGTACTTCCTCCCCAAGAATAGAAATGAACTATGATATCTCTGGAGAGAATCTCAGATTTTCATTATTGTCATAGGTACATGAAACATGTCTATGGGAAGCTTTTTTCCTCTTTTGGATTTTACAATATTTCCTTTTGGGAAAAAAGCTCAAAACTATTTTAAATTCCAAATAAAAATCTTGATTATAAGTAGCCTTTTCATTAAATTGACGATGGAATCTCAACTTAATATAGGATCTATTCAAAGGCAATAATTAATTTCATAGTATGATCCCCAAAAGGTATAAAATCAAAATAATTTTTAATATTTAAAAATTTTATGTTATCAGTATTTGGGGTTTATTGGTGAAGCAAATCATAAAACATCAGGACATGAGAGAAGAACAAATAAGAAGATGATTATACCCTGTTCTAAGTCTTTGTAGAGGGAAAAAAAATTCCCCATACCCTGTTGTAACGTCTATGTATGGTGCCACACTAAGCTGCCCTTCACTGCCTCTATGGGTACAGTACAATGATATCCTTATTTTTCCTCTGCCTTTCTTTCTTATTTAAGTACTGTATATATTCGAGCATAATCCGGCCCAAGCATAAGCCAAAATACCTAATTTGAACACAAAAAACTGAGAAAAACTATTGACTCAAGTATAAGCCTAGGGTGGGAAATGCATTGGTCACAGCCTCCACACAGTATATAGCTAGCCAGCCCTCTGACCCCCAGTATATAGCCAGCCCCCTGACCCCCAGTATATAGTCAGCCTGGCGATGCCCCCTTTTGTATAGCCAGCCCCTGCTCCTAGTATATATCCAGCCAGCTAATTCCCCCCAGTATATAGCCAGCTATCCCCCTGCCCCTCCACCACATAGCCATCAAGCTCATGTCCCATAGTATATAGCCAGCCAGCCCCTTCTCCCAGTATATAGCCAGCCTGCCCATGCCCCCCAGTATGTAGTCATCCGGCCCCCAAGTATATAGCCAGCCAATGCCACCAGTAAGTAATCAGCCCCTTACCCCCATGTATATAGTCAGCCAGGTCAGGCCCCCTAGTATATAGCCAGCCAGCCCATGCCCCCCCCCCCCCAATATATAGCCAGCTTTATGTTGTTATATTACATGGCATCAGAGGGAACATGTCCTGGTCAGCCGGCCCCTCCCACCTACTCTTCCCCATGCCTTAGCCTTCTCACTATTCTGCGCTTAATTCCATGCTACCAGGATAATTTAAGGTCCTTTTGCCCCTAAAATTTGCCATTTCTACCCCGTGTATGTATCTTATCACATGAAATGGAGACTAAATGGAGACTGCTATGATATAATGTCATAAGATACATACATGGGGTAGATATGGCATATTTTAGGGGGAAAGGACCTTAGCTATGCCATGGAGCTGTATGAGAGGATCAACTTTAGCTGTAGAAAACATTACTTTAATCATGATACTTCCTCCACGACCTTTCACTGACTTCTTTACACACTTTGAGTTCGGTCTTTCACAACTTTGACGAGCATAATGTTTCCCATCAGATCCAAATAAATTAAAGTTGCTTTCATCATTGAAATGATTAGTGGAGCACTTCTCCTCTGTCCACGTAACATGCTCCTCAGCAAAGCTGAGTCTAGCCTTTTGATTCTTTATGCTTATTTGAGGTTTAGTTACTGCAGAATGGGCTTTTAGTCCAAACGCTCTCTGACACTGTATGATAAGACAGATCCTTACTTTGTTCAGTGCAGAACTGGTGGGAAATACCAGTTACAGTGTTAAAGCGATTACCAATGGAAATTCCCTGCATTATCTTTTGTCCTCTCTTGCGTTTATCTTTCAAGGACAACCAACCTTCTTGGTGGACTAGAATAATTTTGTGATGTTGTAGATGCAATATTCTAGAACTCACAGACTTGGAACAACCAACTCCTCTTGCTGTGGCTGGTAGGGTCACCCCTTTTGGCCTTCATCTGGATACCTGCAGCCGGAGGGTTTCAGTCACTTTAGAACAGCACAACATTTTTGTAAAATCAGTGAAAACTGGAAAGTTAGGCTTTTATTTAGGTTTTGTCAGGGTGCGTTCACACGTTGCAGTTAAAACTGCATCGCAATCAGCTTTGAGGTGGTTTTAGGTGCAGTTTTGTCAATTTCACAGGTGAAAGACATGAACTGAACGGGTGAATGACATTTAAGGAGCAGGTTTCTCCTTCAAAATCAAATTCACTTGTTCAGTTCATGTCTTTCACCTGTGAAATTGACAAAACTGCACCTAAAACCACCTCAAAGCTGATTGCGATGCAGTTTTAACTGCAACGTGTGAACGCACCCTCAGATAACCAAGATAATTAGCAACAGGTGCAGGATTAACACCAATAACTTGCAGGTGTGTGAAAGTATTGTCTAATTTTGATCAATGTTCTTTTACAATGATCCCATTTATATTTTTATTCTGTGCTTTAGAATATATACAGGTTATGAAATAAGCTTAAAACTTACTGTAACTCATGTTAGGATATATATAGGACTACACAATGAGCTTGACATTTTGGAAATAGTTTTTTGTTCTCGAATTTTGATGTCCAGTGTACATGGATACATTATATTATGCCATAATCGGGATCTGGCATACAGACAAGAAGTACCTGTGTCTCTATATATGTTAATGTGTGTAGTTAGCACACGGTTCACTGATCATCTTTAGCGCGGTAGATGAGGGGGTTAGTGATTGACATGTAATAGCACAGAACATCTCACCGCCTTGTGAATTCTTACAGGAACTAATAAAAAAGACTATGAATGATGCTGCCAGGGTACAGCACCTCTTGTTCCTCCATAACTTCTGCCTCTTATCCCAAGACAATATTCTTCTTGTGCTTTGCACCCTATTTTTTATACTGTGGAAAAATTAACACATTTTGTGCATTATTTGGCAAATCCTACATTTATCAGGGTTTGTATGCAAACCCTGAGATAGAACCAATTCCTGGCACATGGCCTGGAATTGCACCTGTTTCCTCTGTTATGCCACCTCTATGCCAAGTGGGCATCGAGTAGAGTGATGGGGCGAAGGCAGTGGCAAAGGGGCCAGCACAGGGCATTTCTGCCCTGTGCACACACTATAGCCTGCACACATTTAGGCACAGCCTATGGCACATAGCCTGGTATAGAACTGCTCCCCCGTCGCATCCTGATATATCTGGGGGGTGCCAGTGGGTGTATGATAAATGTGCTCCATAGAAAAGACAATGGGGCACATATACTTACCCGTCCACTGTAGTGCACAGAAAGTGCTTTGTCTGACGATAATGCACTGTGCCGCGATTCACTAAGATCATGCGCCCGTTATCCTGCATGTGTCGCTTCCCCACTCAGGTCCGATGGAGTTCACCACCTTTTAAGTGGTACATGTTAGGGCTAGGGCTTGTGACACAATTTGAAAGTTAAATCCCGCGCTCAATCCAAATCAGTCAGATCGTCCGATGGCACTCCCCCAACTTGTATCGTATGGAAGCCAGCGCAGCTGCACCACAATCTGATCGCATGCGACACAATCCCAACGCAGACACCTGTTAAATACATGTCCAAGCCGTGAAATCCCGGAAAAAGACAAACAGTCCGTCAAAACTGAGATCCACAACCCTTAGTAAATAAGTCCCAATGTTCCTTAGTTGTAAAAAAAAACAAAAAACATTTTAATGACATTATACGAGATAAGTGTATATTTGGCATTAAGCCTAAGTCACCAGGTCTCCCACTGGTGCATATTCTAATATAGTTTTTATATGAAAGGACATTTGCATTAAATTATCAGATTATGTGATTACTTAAGACTTTTGTTAATTATGCAATTATTAAAAGTCAAAAACCACTAAGTGTTTCTGATCCCTGTCCCCTATGGTTTGGTTCACTGGCCAATGACAGAGTAGAAATGCCTGGACTCATGCAGGAAATAAGGAGGCGTTCAAGGACACTACTAGCTCAGATAACTGCACACATTATAGTAGCTTTTAAGAAATCAGACAGCCTTAAAGGGAAACTTATATTTTATGGATATAAAATTAGGCTTATTCCAAAGTAAGCAGCAAAATGGGTGGTCCCAATCAGTGAGTAGGTCCATCCCCCTGGACACCTAAGCTTAAAACTAGCAAGAATTTCAATCAATAAATTACTAAAATGTAATATTAATATTTGGATCTATAAATGGAAAAATATACTTGACTATTAATATTAATTACAATCTACTCTACTCCTCCTACTCTATAATATGCTCCATATATATGACGCTATATACAAACTGCTCAGCTCCTCTTGCTTTATAACAAGCTACCTGCAGATATGACACTATGTACAATCTGCAGATATGACAATATATACAATCTGCTAAACTCCGCCTGCTCTATAACAAACTGTGCTTTAGAATATATTGAGTGTCAGGTTCGCTAGAGAGATTGCTGGGACTTCTGGTTCTTCTGGTGGTACCAGCAGCGTTCTCCGTACCCCGGCGCGTATCCGCGCAAACTCCACCTCTCGTCCTGGGCAGCGGCTGCTAAGATCTCGCGCTGTCTAGGAGGGGCTGGGACTTTGAACCTCTGCTTGGTGCTTGGTTGTTCTGCACCATGAGGGGTTAATTCCCAGGAACTGTCCAGCTCCTATCAGATTCTGGAGGTGGAGTTCTGGCTGCATAAATTGCAGCTTCACTAGTCACCAGTGCCAGTGTTTGAAAATCCCTTTCTCCACCTGGTTGCTGCTAGTTTGTATTGCTCTGTATCTGTATCTATATTGTTGCTAACTCGGCTAGTTTTGGACTTTGACTCTTTGCTTACTGATTCTGCTTTTGACGTACCCTCTAGTTGTGACTCCGGCTTGTTTACGATTCTTTTATGTTTTATGTTTGTCAGTCTGTTTGTGTTCCCCTTCCCACACTTACCCAGAATATTTCGAGTCTTCAAGTAGTCGCCCCACGGTTTAGCGTGGGGGGGCTATAGGAAGGGACAGAGGTTGGGGCAAGCTCAGGGCACACTATCCCCTGTCTTTTGTGTAACCAATCCTAACATTGAGGTTATGAAATAAGCTTGAACGTGCAAAGTCTGACCAAAAACTGGCGCAGGGGCTTTAGTAAATGTCCCCCAATAATTTTTTTACCAAAATGCAAACTAATCTAGCAATGTCATTGACAAGCCAGCTATTATGTGGGTACCACTAAAATAGGCAGGAAAGTGATACCTAGATGTGGTTAGGATCCTATTATTCCACTGAGCTCATAGCTCAATCACAAAACCTATGGGGGCACATTTACTTACCCGGTCCCTGCGCGATCCCCGATCCGGACTGTCCGACGAGGATGAACTCTGCTGTGATTCATGAAGATCGTGCGCCTGATATCCTGCATGTGTCGCTTCCCCGATCAGGTGCACCAGAGTTCACCCTTTTCTTCCCTGTGCGATCCCCGAAAAGTCGGGAAACCCGACGAAAATGCGGCCGCGGGACCCTTAGTGAATAAGACCCATGATCTTCTCCCCTGCATGGTCTCCAGATGATCATGATACGTGGTAGAGCTGCAGGTAGCAAGCCAAGGTCAGTGGTCAATGCTGGCACATGCTGACTACAGATTATTTTGTGAGATGTATAGGACGCAGGATATAAATAATTTGCTCCACATTACGTGAAAGACTTCAGGTGTTGCTAATCTTTGTAAAGCTTAATATTGTTTTAATGGTGAACAGTGAGGTGTTCAAATTACAGATAATCCGGGATTAGTGTCCCACTGTGAAAGAACAGGCTATAAAGAAGGATTAGCCAGAGAAGAATCAAACAGTCCATACGGTAAGATTGTGCCTTCCCTTAGGTGACAGGTCTATATGTGATCAGACGGGGCCAGGAGGGTGGCCAACCATAGGCTCCATCAAGACTTCTGTATTATTTAGTCTGAAGGGAGTAAATATGAAGAATAAGGAGATTTCCAGAATTTGTGTCACAGTGTTATTAGACAACAAAATGAAGAGGGAGAGACAAGGACGCAGATTTTACCTGTTCTTCCCAAATATCTATGGCAGCCCAGTCCGACAAATGTAACCTGATCTAGTCAATGGAAGAAAAACATTAGACAATCTAACAAAAATATTAGGGAATTAAGAATTCAACTCACTGTAACCATGCTTAGATACCAGGTAAAACCATAAAGTTGAAAATATGTGAATCGGAGGGGAACAATTTTTAGCTAAAAGAAAGGTGTTAGTTAGTTACTAGGGCTCTATGGGAACCTGTCAATACCTGTATTTGTGAAAAATGTGGTGACAGGTTCCCTTTAAAATCGCCACTTTAGCAGTGCTATGCTATCTCTAATTTGCTCTACAAATACTTGCAAAACAAAGAAAACATCTGTTTTAGAAAGATACATTTAGGAACACTGCAACAGACACACCTGTCGGCTAGCTTCTTAAGACCCTAGCATAGTCGCAAACATGCACCTAAAAAGTCCTCAAAAATTTTAAAAATCTGCAAAACGAAGAGAAAATCAAAATAAAGATACAAGCTTCCACCCCTTCCTATGTGTTGATTCTGGCGCAGAAGACCTACAAAATCAAACCTTCCCATCTATGCTCTCAGAACAAGGTGGAAACATCTCATTATATTTAGCTTTTTTCCAAGTTCCACAAACCCATAAAAATTCTAACCATGACCTTAGAATGCTGTCCATTCTGATGAAGCGTGATGACATGAGCATCTTACTGCATATGTAAAAGGACCTTCTCCATTCTTGTATCAGGCCCCAAACTGCATTAGAAAGTCTCAAAGCAGGAACTTAGGAGGAAACATCTAATCACTACAAAGTGTCTTGGAACGTACATTAGAGGCACCGCAGCAGGTTTTATCCTGGTGAATGGTATGGAATAATTCTTAATCTCTTAGCTTCAAGGTGACTCCCATGACCTAAGCAGACCAAGCACACAGCAATCCAGCAGATCAATTCTGTTATTTCACGCTAAAGTGGGTAAAACGTGACCGGACACAAAATGATAGCAATCATAGTGATTACCATGTGAATGAGTTCAGCAATCGGTCTATAATACAGGAGAATGTGGCCAGCTTGTGACTTCCAGTGTACATGGCCTTTGGCCAACCACTTGTAAAGTGCAATTTTCAGGCCAACCTTAGAAAATTACAAAATAACACAAAACCGCAATGCTGAATAAATGCTATTCACATCTAATAATAGGGCAGCTTGGAAACAGACAGATGAGGAAGTTAAAAGCCCTTCTGAAAAGAATCCATCATTGGTGAAACATTGGATATATTCCTATATTTGGTGCATGAAGTGGACGGGATCCAAGCTGATGTGTCGCACAGACAATTTAGCTAGAACTAGAAAAATATCATTATTATACAACCTATCAACCCAGTAGCAGATCTGATCAGAGTGCTCAAATAGTAACTTAGTTGTCAAAGGGAAGAGAACTGTAACAAGTAGAGGCCCTGGAAATGATAAAATGTGGTTGCGTGACTGTACAGGTTTTTATGACTTTTACCGTCCCATTTCTTAAAAACATTAGTTATTACTCATCTGGCACCAGGATGCCAGAAGTCGGATCTGACACTAGCCCAAGCACAGTTCCCAGTTTAAGTTTTTAAGGACATCTGCCATCAATGATGTAGCACTTACATTTCTTTATGCACTAAGTGGAACTATTCTTAGCCAATAAAGAAACGGCACACCACTTACAAATAAAAAAAAAAGTTTAAAAAAATATAGAGAATAGCCAGAGGCGCTCAGGCTGAGGTCACCTGAGAGCCTCTAGGCATTGTCGGCTTTCAATTTATTCACTTGCCGCACAGTAATAGTATCTCCAACATTGGGAGAGAAAAAGAGGGCTATACCTGCTAGCATGGGTGCTGGGGGGCATGTGGTTCTTGGTCCCTGCTAGTGCTGTGCTGCAGCGGTGGTGGATGCCGTGTGATGCTGCACACAATAGCGTAGGGACCCACTACAATGAGGTCACCGTGAAGCAGTTAGTGGCTTATACAATTTGATCAAAATGTAACTAAGAACCTCTAGTTCGTTTTGTAAATGTAGCCTAGTGGCAATAGATCATAGTATAATGTGTCGATGTGTGGTCCAGATCTTTTCTCTCCCAATGCTGTAATAGTATCTCCTGCTCCCACCCCGCTCTTTCCAAGCCCCGACTCACCAGCCGGCTCCTATCTCCTGGGGTGGGAGCATGAAGTTCTATTATAATGGGGGTCGTGGTTAATTTAAAAGCCGGTGATGCCGAGAGGTCCCTGGGTGACGTCGGCCTCTGGCTACTTTACATATTTTGTGCGCATTTTTGTATTCACTAAGAACAATTCCACTTAGTGCATAAAGAAATGCTCACGTAAGTGAAACTGATGGTAAATGTCCTGTAACAAGTGTACAAGGAGCAGTACAAAATTCTGATGATCACTACTGTATTTACTATTTGCTGTTTTGATGTATGGAATTGTCTGCAATGTCTATGACCATTTACAGTTCCAGGAAATAAATTTCCCAGGATAAGGTGCTAACATTTTTGATCCACCATGTGTATATATTTTATGTGTATATACTCATCTCAATAAATCAAAAATCTTGCACTACTTTTGTTTCTTTCCCTTCCTTGCCATTTTCCACATAACGGTGTGGTGAGTTTGGCTTAAAGGCGAGGTAATTGGCCTCCACTTGAATAAACGTTTTACATTTGAAAATTGACATGAAAGCGTCCTACAATTAACTATAAACCCCTGTGGGCTGCATATTTATCACTCTGTTTTCAATAACTTTAAAATGTAAAGTATCAAGACAAGGAAGAAGTGAGAGTCCTGCACTTCCTAAACCTCTGTCACTGTCTACTTGTCGGCCCTGCACTAAACCACCAGCGACAACTGGACAGCGGTCCTTACCCTGGGTTTGTGCATAGAACAGAAAGACATAGAACAGTAAAACATAGAACAGAAAGACATACAAACAAGGGAGACAAGACAAATTGCGAAGTCAGGCAAAGAGAGTCAAAACCAAGATGGTTGCAAGGTAAAGGATTATAAATACAACAGCATAGTCAAAGGGTTAGAATCACAGCAAAAGCACTGTAGAACATACAGATCCCCAAAAGCCAGAAGACTTGTCTTACAGGCACTGCATTAAATCACATGTGTGTTTAAAAGGAGTGCCTAGAAGCCCCCCAGCATCTGATTAGTTCAGCTGGCCATCACTCCAACTGGCACACCCCTAAGTCAAAGAGGCAGCAAGATGTCGATGTCATCCCTCTGCAGAGCATACACCTGAGTCTATGCTAAGCCAGCAGAGCTCAAAGTGTAGAACTATAACTTGCATGAGTTCTGACATAAAGTCTTGTCTCCTTTAAATTATTTTCCCTGCCATAGTCTACACTTGAGCAGCTAGTCATCCACTCCATGATTACCCCGCAGGGTGATGCTGTTGATGGCTCATTATGATTTAATTTCCTTCCTCTTCATTCCTTCTTATTATAGTCTGGAATTGTAAACATGTGCCGGGATAGCGGCCACTTATGTGAGCTCGCCCCGGGGCCTAACGTTACCAGCTCTGCCCTGCAAACTTCACCTGTTCTGTGACATGCTTCAGAGAAAGCAATTAGAAACTGTGCGCCTCCGTGAAGACTTAACAGTTTATGGCAACGCTGCCACATACGTCGTACAACAGCAAAGGAATGTGTAAAATCCAGATAACACAGGGTGTACCGAAACACTTCACCGAAATAGTGTTGTCTTTATGGATATGGAGTGAACATGAATCTTGAGATGCATTGTGAAGGCAGTTTATGATGACAGCCTGCAATTATTGCTGAATGTGTCTGTTAGACGTTAAAAGCGATTAAATTGCAACAATTTAGATGATTTTTGCCAGAGATGTCTGTTTCTTTTATTTTACATTTTGAAAGCAGAACTTTATGTAGCTCGAGATACATAAGTAACGATTACTGAAACAAAGTCGAAAAACAGGAACACTTCAGTCATCGCTACAAAGTGATCGCATGTGACCCGCAATCCGACAGAAGTAAAAGTGGCTTCAGGTAGAGCATCCCGGTTTTTGGAATATATTGACTTTTTAAATGTATTATTGTACATGGTCATGTGATGTTGATGGTCAATTTGCTATAAAGCCATTAACAATCAACCTTAAAGCCACATTGATTAGTGGTAAATCTACATACCACAGGGCTCTCAGCGTACCTTGGCCATCCTGTGGTTGATAGCATTCAGGCCTATAGCCGCTGCATACCTCCCAACATTTCTGAAAGGGAAAGAGGGACAAAATGGCGGCACACGTAGCTCCCTAAGCCACACCCCCAATCACGCCCTGCCCAAGCCCCAAATTTTTACCATAATATCATAATAATAATCGTCTCAGTAATAATACTGATAATATTAAATAAATGTATGCCCAGGCTGGGATTTGAACCCAGAACCTCCAGACTCCACCTGCCATAAAGACACAGAGGGGGAGATTTATCATCTGGTTTCTGAGGTAAAACTGTCCTAGTTGCACATGGAAACCAATCAGAGCTCAGCTTTAATTTTATAAACCTATGTGGGAAAATGAAAACTGAGCTCTGATTGGTTGCCATGTGCAACTAGAAGAGTTCTGCTCTAAGAGGCCTATGATAAATCTCCCCTAGAGTCTCTATCCACTAGATTTATCTGTGGTTGTCTATAAGTGGATTTTTTGTAACTAAGATGTTAACTGTTACTGTTACACTGTGACACAGACTTAAAGGGAACCTGTCACCAGGAGACCCATTTTTAGCACTCCTCCAGTCTCTACAGACAATCTTTTTTTCTGTAAAACCAATTTTTTATACAAAAACACTTTGGCAGTGTATGCACTATGCTCTGTGGGGACTGGGGGAGTGCTAAAAATGGGTCTCCTGGCGACAGGTTCCCTTTAATGCACTGGTATATAGAGAGAGATCTTCTCAGAGATTGTTATTGTAAATATTTAGACAATTATTATTATTATTAATATGGAGACAATTATTATAATTAATTTTATTATTATTATTAATTATTATTAATTAATTAATAATAATAATCATTGTCTCCATAATAATAATAAAATAATAATAGTTACAATAATCTCAAAAATTACATTAATAATCTCTAACAAGATTCCTCTCTATATACCAGTGTAAGAGCGCATTCACACTGCAGTTGCCCGCTGTATCATAGCACAGCGGGCATCCGGCGCTGCCCGGGAGAGGAGGTAGAGGTGAGCGCTGCTCCTCCCTACCCCTCACCACAGTGATATATGGCGCACGGCGCCGTATGCCGAGAAAAGATAGGACATGTCCTATCTTTTCAAAGCTAAGGAAAGGTATGGTGCCACATGTGTGCAGCACCAAAACCACTCCCGTACGGCGCTTCGCGCCCATTGCTGGCATGTGGGGGACGTATTTGCGACGTATATACGTCACCATATATACGTCGCCATATATACGTCCCCTGAACGGCCGCATGAATTCAGCCTAACTGTTAATAGCTCTTAGTTACAAAAATCTACTTATAGTCAACCACTAAACCCATAGCTTAGAGGGAAGAGGCTCTTTCTCTCTATGGCAGCTGAAGTCTGGAGGTTCGGGGTTCAAATCCTGTGTTGGGCAAAAATATTTTTAATTGAATTAAATAGAGTCTTGTGTCTGGGGAAGCCTTGGAGATGTAGACACCATATATGGACATATGGAGAGTTCTCTCTGATGACGTGGTCCTTCCTCTGCCGCCAACCCGACACTTCTCTCAAAAGGATTCCCTGCCCGATGTCTGCTCTGGGGAAGCCCTAGGAGATGTAGACACCATATATAGACTATCTGTCCGCAAATTCCCAGTATAGGATCTCCGGCAGACCTCTGGCACGAGAGTAGAGCGGGGTCTACAGTAGGATACAGTACAGAGAATGGATAGAGGACCAGGAGGAATAACCAAGGAAATCTTCAATTTTCAATCTAAAAAGGACCTGGTGAGATCATTCTATGGAACTATCAACTAACAATATACTTTACAGAGTAGAGGACTAACACTTTTAAACGTTAGGAGAGTGACATTAGTCTTGTGATACTGCTCTCCCCTGTAGATGGCGCTATAGGAGAGTGATATTAGTCTGGTCATACTGCTCTCCTCTGTAGGTGGCGCTATAGGAGAGTGACATTAGTCTGGTCATACTGCTCTTTCCTGTAGGTGGTGCTATAGGAGAGTGACATTAGTCTGGTTATACTGCTCTCTCCTGTAGATGGCGCTATAGGAGAGTGACATTAGTCTGGTCACACTGCTCTCTCCTGTAGATGGTGCTATAGGAGAGTGACACAAGTCTGGTCATACTGCTCTCTCCTGTAGGTGGCGCTATAGGAGAGTGATATTAGTCTGGTCATACTGCTCTCCTCTGTAGGTGGCGCAATAGGAGATTGAGATTGGTCTGGTCAACTGTCTTCCCCCTGTAGATGGCGCTATAGGAGAGGTTATAATAGCTGGTCATTAGCGCTCTCCTCTGTAGGTGGCGCTATAGGAGAGTGAGATTGGTCTGGTCATACTGCTCACTCTCTCCTGCAGATTTATCTGTAGGAGAGTGACAGGGCTGCCATTAGAAATTTCATGGCTGGGACTGGCAAATTTTGTGGGCCTTCCCCCAGTGTTCCCAATTGTATTGGTACATTACAAAAACTAAGAACCAAAATAATGACCTAAATACATTACTATATCCCCTCACATTACTGAGTAAAAACACTTGAACAGAACATGCTGGAAAATTGTGGGGTGGCCACAGCTTTATTCAACACAATTTAACATGAATAACTTTAATAACATTTTGACCTTTGCCCTTTAAACCCAAATCCTTCTTTAGCCCTTCTTCTTACGTGCATCGTGCTCGAATGCCCGAGCATGAGGTGCCAAGCTGCCCCTTCTTTCCGAGGGCAAGGTCCTGACCCGCCAGCTGTGACACCTGCAAAATAGAAAAGAAAACCCATTACCCAAATAACAGCAACATTTACATCATAGGAATCCATTATCATTGACTCTCTACATGTGAGTCGGCAGTTGAACATGCCTTCAGGCATGTTAACTCACCGGAACTAGACGTCCTGACCGGAATGGAGGGTGCCATGACTGTCTGGATGAAGCCAAACTGGAGGAGCTGCTTGACCTGCGACGTGACCGGCATCCATGTCTGCGACTGTGGGACCGGCGTTCGGACCTCTTGTATCTTCTCTTCTTGCTCCGGACTAAGCTACGGTGGTGCCAACTCACAGAACCTGCAGATGAAAAAGAAAAAGGGGAAGGAGCGCCACCAGCTGCCAAAACCGGCCTGCTGACCCAAAAGAAACAGAACCCTCCAACTCTGCAGCCAGTAGGCTCTGAAGCTCACTACCTGTGCACCATGCATGACAATCCCACCCTCTGCTGCCTAGTGACCCGCTGGCTCCGCCCCCAGTGCACCACAGGCACCCAAGTTTGCCCTGGGGCGCTCACCTGAATGGCTCCCTGGGTGTCTGTCCTGCACCTAGCACTATCCCCCCTTGTCCCTTATGTTTCCACACTGTCCCTCCTCTGCAGTGTCCAAACCACCAATCAACTCCTGCCTGCTTTTGCCCACCAAAAACTGCACTGACCTGCCACTGACCTCTCTCGCCCTATTGTTAACCCCTTCAGGACTTCAAGGTCAGAAGCAGCAACAGAACCAAACTTACTACATTAAGGCTTACTACATAGATACAAAACTTAGAACTAAGCTTACTACATGCAGAGTAAGATGGACAGTGTTACACTGCACCAGATTTATCATAGCGTCTGATGCTGCATGAAAAATCTGACATAGTATAAGACTGTCTCCATCATAGGAGAAGATAACAGAGATTCCCAGCACAGAGGAGATGCTGCAGAATTGTGAGCTAATGGCATCATTGATTAGAGAATTTCTCTGTCTTCTACCTGAGCCACCATATCAGCTTCTTCCTACCACAACAGATTCAGCAACACATAAAATTTTAGGTTTTTTTATTATTTCATCATCAACTTCTCCATTCTCTTCCTTCCCATAAAATCACTATTTTTCATCCACAATAGCCACTATAGTCATGATGCTGTCACAGTACCCAATATAGTCACAGTGTCCCTCAAAGTAGACAAAAATAACAGGACCCTCAGTATCTAATATAGTCACAATGACCCTAGTAGTCACAATGTCCTCTTTAGCTCATAGTAATATTCCACTTTGTAGACAATAATCACAGGGCCCCCCAGTAACCAATAGTCACACTTCTTTTTGTAACCAATTGTCATAGGACTTACCAGTTTCCAATATTAACAGTGCCATGCATAGTGGCTAATACTTACAGTGCCATGCATAGTAGCTAACAGTTACAGTGTCATGCATAGTAGCTAATAGTTACAGTGCTCCCCCTTGACCTTTTTTCACAGGGCCCCGAGTATCAATAATATCCGTGCCCCCCCCATAGTAACCAATAGTTACATAGCCTGTTATCACAGGGCCCTCCCAGTAACCAACAGTCACACTTCTTTTGATAACCAATTGTCATAGGGCTTACCAATTTCCAATAGTAACAGTGCCATGCATAGTAGCTAATAGTTACAGTGCTCCCCCTTGACCTTTAGTCACAGGGCCCCGGGTATCAATAATAACCATGCCTCCCCCCATAGTAACCAGTAGTTACTTTTACACCCATAGCCTGCTCACCCATGTTTGCTCAACATATAACTTACTGACATAACTACAGGTCACCCATGAGGTGCTAGAGCACAAAATCCACTCCAGCTCTAGGTTGAGGAGCTTTTGCCCCATATTTTCAATAGCATATTTACCCTTGGATATCTAGTTTTCATTGTTCAAGAAAACATTTAGTTGTTTGTTTGCCTAATTTACACAAGAACCCGAACCCAACAGAGATCACATCCAAAAATGATCAAGAATGGGGCCTTAATTTTAATATAGATTTCTGTGAAGTGGCCAACCCCTTTAATCATAATGTTATGTTTGACATGGATGTAGCTTCTATGATTCTAATTCCTTTTGAGGGTCACCACTGAATCCAATTATAGACCCCAGTAGTGACTACTACACCCAGCAAGTCAGTAACTGACCTCACCAATGATTTGCACCTCCTGTAGGTGGCACTATAGGAGAGTAACATTAGTCTGGTCATACTGCTCTCCCCTGTAGGTGGCGCTATAGGAGAGTGTCATTAGTCTGGTCATAGTGTTCTCTCCTGTAGATGGCACTATAGGAGAGTAACATTAGTCTGGTCATACTGCTCTCCCCTTTAGATGGCGCTATAGGAGAGTGACATTAGTCTGGTCATACTGCTCTCCCCTGTAGATGGCGCTATAGGAGAGTGACATTAGTCTGGTCATACTGCTCTCCCCTGTAGATGGCGCTATAGGAGAGTGAGATTGGTCTGGTCATACTGCTCTCCTCTGTAGATGGCGCTATAGGAGAGTGAGATTGGTCTGGTCATACCGCTCACTCTCTCCTGCAGATTTATCTGTAGGAGAGTGACAAGGCCGCCATTAGGAATTTCATGGCCCCGGACTGGCAAATTTTGTGGGCCTTCCCGCAGTGTTCTTAACCCAATCATATTGGTACATTACAAAAACTAACATAACTTCATAAATACTAGAACCAAAATAATGACCTAAACACATTACTATATCCCCAATTACTACAAAGATACAGGATTGCGGGGACTATCTTACCCCATTACCACCTGGCGGGCAAGCAACCTCACATTACCAAGTAAAAACACCTTACTACGACATGTTGGGAAATTGTGGGTGGCCCCAGCTTTATTTGACACAATTTAACATTAATAACTTTAATAACATTTTGACATTTGCCCTTTAAACCCAAATCTTTCTTTAGCCCTTCTTCTTAAGTGCAGCTTGCCCGAATGCCCAAGCTGCCCCTTCTTCCTGAGGGCAAGGTCCTGACCCGCCAGCTGTGACACCTGAAAAATAGAGAAAAAAACCCATTACCCAAATAACAGCAACATTTACATCATAGGAAGCCATTATCATTTTTGGGGAGTGGGAAGGGGGGGCAGGTCTGATGCTGCACGAAACATCTGACATAGTATAAGACACGTATACGTCTCTACATAGGTCTCCATCATAGGAGAAGATAACAGAGATTCCCAGCACAGAGGAGATGCTGCAGAATTGTGAGCTCATGGGTAAAACCAGCACTTACTATAAATCTGCTGACCCACACATGACATCATTGATTAGAGAATTTCTCTGTCTTCTACCTGAGCCACCATGTCAGCTTCTTCCTACCACAACAGATTCAGCAACACATAAAATTTTAGGTTTTCTTATTTCATCATCAACTTCTCCATTCTCTTCCTTCCCATAAAATCCCTATTTTTCCCCTACAATAGCCACTGTAGTAATAGCATCTCCACAATAGCCAATATAGTCACAGTGTCCCTCAAAGTAGCCAATAATAACAGGACCCTCAGTATCTAATATAGTTACAATGACCCCAGTAGACCACAGTCCGCTTTAGCTCATAGTAATAGTTCCCTTTGTAGAGAATAATCACAGTGCCCCCCAGTAACCAATAGTCACACTTCTTTTTGTAACCAATTGTCCTAGGACTTAGCAGTTTCCAATAGAAACGGTGCCATGCATAGTAGCTAATAGTCACAGTGCTCCCCCTTGACCTTTGGTCACAGGGCCTTGGGTATCAATAATAACATAATCATAGTAACCAATAGTTACTTTTCCACCTGTAGCCTGTTGTCACAGGGCCCCCGGTTGCCAATAGTAAAAGTGCCCACTTAGCCTATATTCACAGGATCCCAAGTTACTAGCAATAACAGTGATCCCCATGTATGTTCTCTCCGTGTTTGCGTGGGTTTCCTCCGGGTACTCCGGTTTCCTCCCACACTTCAAAAACATACTGTTAGGTTGTTTAGATTGTGAGCCCCATGGGGACAGGGACCAATTTGACATGCTTGGGCAGCGCTGCGAAATCTGTGTGCGCTATATAAATAAAGAATTATTATTATTATTAATAGACAATAGTTATAAGGCCCATAAATAAATACTCATCACCTGCTGTGCTGCTGTCCTCCCGGGTTTCAGTATTACTGAGGGGCCACTCAATAGAAAGGAGCAGTAGATTTGCCGATGGTTGCATTCATCCTGTAATATAGTCATCATGGTTATTCTAACATCCCCATAAGTTCATGTAGAATATTTAGCCTAAAATGTCAAGTTCTTTGTACCTAACAACATTTAGTTAACATGTTTGCTCAACATATAACTTACTGACATAACTACAGTTCGCCCATGAGGTGCTAAAGCACAAAATCCACTCCAGGTCTAGGTTGAGGAGCTTTTTCCCCATGCTTACAATAGCATATTTACCCTTGGATATCAAGCTTTCATAGTTAAGAAAACATTTAGTTGTTTGTTTGCAGCATCCAAATATACAGTATAAATCATAACCCACTATAGAAAAGTGTGAAACCCAAAAACTTATTTAAACAATAATTTAGCTAAACAAGAATTATTACAATTTACCAAGGAAAGTTTATATGTAAAAAAGAGAACCTGGGACAGGATAGATCACTTGTATCTTGAGATCCGTCTCTTAATGATGTGTCTTGCTCCTTCTCTGTACCATGTGGATCAGGGAAACAATGGACAGAAAATTTCTACCCTTCTCGAGAATCCTGCAATAAACCTCGAACAACAGTAAAAGTTTAATTCAGTTGTAAAAATCAGTACAGAAACTTTTTTTTATTTTCAGTTACAATATTAGTTAGTGTTACAAAATAGAAAACGTATATATTTTTGGAATAAACCATCAATAGTTAAAATGCAGAGACATAGAAGTACAACACAAAGACAAAACTCAGAACACAAACAGATGTCATTCGTTGATACGCATTTCTTTCAGGATAAAGTCGTCTCTCCGTCACCCCTTTTCAAGAAGGGTCCCTTTATCATGGACCGTAGTCCGCGTACCACAGGTTGTCTTCACTACCATGAGTTAGACCAACCTTCATGTTCTTTCAGAAACATTTAGTAAATGGGTCATTTATCTTATTTATAACATAAAAATATGCAATTCTAATCACATACCATCAAAACTCACCACATCAGTAGTCAGCCAGCCCAATGCCCCTGTGGTCAGCCAGCCCACGTTTTTCCAATTACTAAGAGAAATCGTCTTTTCTTCGGTCCGGCAGCGGCAGGTCAGTGTGATGCTTCGGCACACAAGCTGTGACGTAATCCACTGCTGACATCAGAGTGTGCACCGGCCGGCACACACAATATGATGACAGAGGGAGCTGACATCATAGTCTACACTGCTGGCACACATGAACCTGCCTCTGCTGGAGCGAAGAAGAGAAAACCCGCGAGGGGAGTCGGAAAGGTGAGTTTTGACTTTATTTCTTTTAGTAATTGGGCAAACGGGGGCTGGCTAAATACAGGGGCAGGGGGCTGGCTAACTGCTGGGGCAAGGGGCTGGCTAACTGCTGGGTCATGGTGTTGGATAACTGCAGGGGAAGGGGACCGACTAGCTATATAGTGGCTGTGACAAAAGCATTT
>CM033642.1:33683750-33698639 GCA_019512145.1 Engystomops pustulosus
AAGCCTCTTGATGTATCGGGTTGCGAATTTGCAGCGGCGGGGCGAACGTATGATAAATATCCCCCAATGTCTTGTAAGACGTCACAGTCATAATCCCGCTATTAACATAAACCATAACCCAATATATATGTTAAACCCATGAACATTTATTTAAACAACTATTTAGCTATTTAACAAGAATTATTACAATGAACCAAGGAAACTTTATATGTAAAATAGAGAACCTTGAGATCCGTCTCTTAATGATGCGTCTCACTCCTGCTCAATAACATCTGGATCAGGGAAACAACGGACAGAAAATACCTACCTTTCTCCAGAATCCTGCAATAAACCTCAAACAACAGTAAAAGTTTAATTCAGCTGTAAAAATCTGTACAGAAACTTAGGATATTTTTTTATTTTCAGTTACAATAATAGGTTATTGTTACAAAATAGAAAACCTTTATACCTTTATACAACCCAAAGACAAAAATCAGAACACAAACAAATGTCATTCGTTGATACGCATTTCTTTCAGGATAAAGTCGTCTCTCCGACACCCCTTTTCAAGAAGGGTCCCTTTATCATGGACCGTAGCCCGCGTACCACAGGTTGTCTTCACTACCATGAGTTAGACCAACCTTCGTGTTCTTTCATTCAACCCAGGAACTATTTACGGTAACAGTTTACAGGCAAAACCATTGTGTTCGTACCCTTATACACAAACAAACAATTCTTCTAACATCACACATACATCATTCAGAGTACGACTCATGGGTAGGTTGTGTTCGTACCCTTATACACAAACAAATCAATTCTTCCAACACAACATCACACATACATCATTCAGAGTACGACTCATGGGTAGGTTTCTCATACACTCCTCCCTTTGTGTCTGATCTCATAAGAATTCCCAGAGTCATGGGCCGTGTGGCACCTCGGACAAGCCGTAATAGTTCACAGGCGAAACCATTGTGTTCGTACCCTTATACACAAGCAAATCAATTCTTCCAACACAACATCACACATACATCATTCAGAGTACGACTCATGGGTAGGTTTCTCATACACTCCTCCCTTTGTGTCTGATCTCATAAGAATTCCCAGAGTCATGGGCCGTGTGGCACCTCGGACAAGCCATTTGGAAACCACATGGTATTTACACTGAGATTAATTCTTGTTCTTGAGATCAGAACACAAAAGAATTTGCATAACAGATAAAAACCTATAACTTACTGACATAACTACAGTTCGCCCATGAGGTGCTAAAGCACAGATTCCACTCCAGGTCCAGGTAGAGGAAGATTTTCCTGCTAACCCCCCGTACAATAAGTAGTGGAGTCCAAACTGCCTCTGCATCACAGGGAGGCTCATTCTAATGAAGACATTGTGGCAGATTTACTTACCTGGCCCATTCGCGATCCAGCGGCGCATTCTGTGCGGTGGATTCGGGTCTTCAGGCGATTCACTAAGGCAGTTCCTCCGACGTCCACCAAGTGTCGCTGCTGCGCTGAAGTTCCCCGAGGTCCGCCGGAATGCACCATCCTATACCTGGTGAAGGTAAGCGCGTGTCCCGCGACACTTTTTCTTTTTAAATGCGACAGTTTTTCCGAATCCGTCGGGTTATCGCTTGGTCACGCCCCCCGATTTCTGTCACTTGCATGCCCGCGCCAATGCGCCACAATCCGATCGCACGCGCCAAAAACCCGGGGCAATACAGGGAAAATCGGCGCAAATCGGAAATATTCAGGTAACACGTCGGGAAAACGCGAATCAGGCCCTTAGTAAATGACCCCCAATGTCCTCCACCCATTTCCATAACATTGAGGGGCAACTCAATGGAAAGGAGCAGTCGGGCCAGAGCAATGCATATCACTATATAGTATAAAATACATATAGCGTGACAACATATAGCCAAATAAAATACATACAGCATATCACCATATAGTATAAAATACATAAAGAATACCACCATATAGTATAAAATACATACAGCGTGCCACCATATAGTATAAAATGCCTACAGCATATCACCATATAGTATAAAATACATACAGCATGCTGCCATATAGTATAAAATACATACAGAATGCCCCCATATGGTATAAAATACATAGAGTATGCAGCCATAAAGTATAAAATACATACAGCAAGCCGCAAAATAGTATGAAATACATAGAGCATATCACCATGTAGTATAATACACATACAGTATGCCACCATATTGCATAAAATACATACAGCGTGCCACCATATAGTATGAAATATATACAGCATATCACCATATAGTATAAAATACATACAGCATGCTGCCATATAGTATAAAATAAACACAACATGCCACTATATAGTATAAAATACATACAGCATGCCATCATATAGTATAAAATTACCTACAGTATGTCGCCATATAGTGTAAAATACATACAGCATGCCACCATATAGTATGAAATACATACAGTATGCCACCATATAGTATGAAATATATACAGCATACCACCATATAGTATAAAATACATACAGCATGCTGCCATATAGTATAAAATACATACAACATGCCACTATATAGTATAAAACACATACAGCATACCATCATATAGTATAAAATTACCTACAGTATGCCACCATATAGTATAAAATACATACAGCATACCACCATATAGTATGAAATATATACAGCATACCACCATATAGTATAAAATACATATAGCATGCTGCCATATAGTATAAAATCCATACAGCATATCACCATATAGTATAAAATACATACATCATACCGCCATATAGTATAAAATTACCTACAGTATGCCGCCATATAGTATAAAATACATACAGAATGCAACAATATAGTATAAAATACATACAACATGCTGCCATATAGTACAAAATAAATACAACATGCAACCATATAGAATAAAATACATACAGCGTACCAATATATAGCATAAAATACTTACAGCATGTTGCCATATAGTATAAAATACATACAACATGCCACCATATAGTATAAAATACATACAGCGTACCAACATATAGTATAAAAAGCAAATAGTATGCCGCCATATAGTATATAATACATGCAGAATACCACCATATAATATAAAATACATACAGTATGCCGCCATATAGTATAAAATACATACAGCGTGAAGCCATATAGTATAAAATACATACAGCGTGCAGCCATAAAGTATAAATTACATACAGCGTACCACCATATAGTATAAAATACTTACAGCGTGCTGCCATATAGTATAACATACATACAGCATATCACCATATAATATAAAATATATGCAGCATATCACCATATAGTATAAAATACATACAGTATGCCGCCATATTGTATAAAATACATACAACATGCCGCCATGTAGTATATAATACATACAGCATATTACCAAATAGTATAAAATACATACAGCATGCTGCCATATAGTATAAAATACATATAGCGTGACGCCATATAGTATAAAATACATACAGCATACCACCATATAGTATAAAATACATACAGTGTGCCGCCATATACTGTATTACTTATATGTAATTAAAATAGTGCAACATTATCAATGCTGTTAAACGTTCCCCCGCCATGGGGGACTGTACCAAAAATACAAATAGTAAAAAAAAAACATAAGGAATAAGATTTTTATTTTGGACCATGTGGCAATTTCAATTGCCTGAATCTCCAGTTCTCTTCCTCACAAAATCACAAGTCTGGTAAAATTATTTTCTTTATTATGATACCAAAAGCAAAATGTGAAGTTACCTTCCACTTCAACCTCTAAAACTGACTAAAATCAGTGTAATCCTCAGCACTTTTCACCTCAATTGCACATGAGTTTTGAGGTGATTTTTAATAGATATTTTGGTGAGATTTAACATAAAAGAGGGAATTCTAGAAAGGAAATGTCATACCCTTCTTGAGAGGACTAATAGATTATTGGGGTAAAACAGTGTGCCTTTAAGCATATAAAAAGTTCAGTATAAAAAAAGAATATAAAGTGAAATAAAAACATTATAGACTTTTTATATGAAATTCCTATAGGTTTCTGGGTGAAAGAAGGTGACAGGAAGGTTACCCCACCATAGGTGACCCCACTATGCCAGGCAGTGTCAGATAGGGATAGGCAGGCAGTGTACAAATAGTAAACCCTCATTAGCTAGTAGATAGGTAGGTACTTGCACTTATCACCAGGTCTGAGCTTGCTGAGGGATGAAACTTCAAACTGCCGGTATGTGACACGGGTGTAGAAGGTCCCTCTCTGAGCACTGTACGGGGGTCACACTCTTGGATGAGGTCTTGTTTGTGCTTTCCTGGACTCGTCCTCTTCAATCTCTAAGACTCTAGAACTCAGATTTAGAACCTTCCAGGCTCTGGACCAAGTGTGATGTCATAGAATCTTATGTGATGTCATAGAATCTTATGTGATGTGTATAATGTCATGTAATGTGTATAATGTCATGCATATCATTATGGCTGCTACTGCTGTAGTTTAGTACCACAAAAAGGAGGAAACAAAAACCAAAATGTAGAAATCATAAAATAACACTTTATTAGATCAACTAAAACAAATCCATTTACAAAGACAACATACACAGAAAGGTCCATTAATGGTCAAATAACTAAATATACATAACACATAGATCCCAGCAGCTTGTATAGAGGTATAGAAGGTCTAGTCCTCAGAGCAAGTCAAGGGATTTGCTGACAAACAAGTATTGCACATTACCCAGAGGAATATGTGGACACCACACGACATGTGCTTCTCCTTACATCGCCAGGCCCCTGACCCCTGTATATACCTGTGTATGTGTCCCTTGTCCTCTGTTATTCCTCTGGGCTATGTGCAATACTTGTAAGCATATACCTTGACCTCGAGGACTAGACCTTCTTTATGGTATTGCAAAAATAAAAGAATTAAAGAAATGTTAGATAATGATGCATTAATAACGAGCCTACACATGTAAATAACAGGTCACCTTACAGTACAGTGAGTTATACAGTGACACCATAAGAATAATAACAAAAAAAATTCTATTCACCCACAGAAAGAGTAAAATAAAGCTCTTATTTATCTCTAATATGGAGCTATTCAAAAATCGGACAACCATATATGGGGGCAGTGAGCTAGACACACAAATAAAGAGAACAAAGTGAAATAAAAACATTATACAACTTTTATATAAATTTCTGGGTCAAAGATATTAATCAGATAATCCAGTCCAGCATCAGGCCCCTCCGTTGAGCAGCTGATACTATAGCAGATTGTTACATGTGTGATATATACTAGGCCATATATAGTCAGATGTACAGTATGAGGAACAGAGATCAGCAAATTATTTCACTAGTCAGTCCATGGACTGTAAGCAGGATCTATACAGGCGGTCCCCTACTTACAAACGGACCTCTGGATATTGGTAATTTATTGTGCTTTAATCCTAGGCTACAATAATCAGCTATAATAGTTATCACAGGTGTCTGTAATGAAGCTTTAGCGTTAATATTGATTCTTATGACAACCCAACATTTTTAAAATCCAATTGTCACAGAGACCAAAAAAGTTCTGGCTGGGATTACAATGATAAAATATACAGTTCCGACTTACATACAAACTCAACTTAAGAACAAACCTACAGACCCTATCTTGTATGTAACCCGGGGACTACCTGTACAGGGAAACCACATTGGCTGCTCAGGAGTTAGGACATGAGACACACAATACAGAAGAGCTATAAATCTGAAGTTATCCCACCATAGGTAACCCCGCTATGCCAGGCAGTGTCAGATAGGGATAGGCAGGAAGTGTACAATTAGTAAACCCACCTTAGCTAGTAGCATCTCAACATTTCTGGAATGGAAAGAGGGACAAAATCACGGCGACCCCCCCCCCCCCAAGCTTCACCCCCAATCACGCCCTGGCCAGGCCCCAATTTTTTTTACCATTATATCATAATAATATTCATCTTCTCAATAATAATATTTCATACATTTATGTCCAGGCTTAGATTTGAACCCAAAACATACACACTCTACCTGCCATTTAGACTTAGTGGTTTGCCATTTCTGGATATTTTGTAACTAAGAGCTGTGAACTGTTACTGTTACACTGGGACAGACTTAATGCAGAATTAAAGTGAGGGATCTTCTAGAGATTATTATTGCAATTATTGAGACAATTATTATTATTAATGGAAGAAGAAGAAGAAGAAAGAAGAAGAAAGAAGAAGAAGAAGAAATAAGAAGAAGAAGAGGAAGAAGAAGAAGAAGAAAGAAGAAGAAGAAGCAGAAGATGAAGAAGAAGAATTGTCTCTATATACCAGTGCATGGGGCCTGTGTCACAGTGTAACAGTAACAGTTAACAGCTTTTAGTTAAAAAAAATTACAAGCAACCATTGAGCCCATAGCCTAGTGCAGTGGTGGCGAACCTAGGGCACCCAGGCCTTCACCCCAGCACAGAATTTGCTAGATGTGAATCAAGGCTTCCTCCTGCGGTCCAGCTGGGAAGTCGCCAGGCTATTATAGCCGAGCCAGGATGCAAGAGCCAATAAGGAGGACGCTGACCTTTAAGGCTGGGAGAAGAGGAAGTTGGGCGCGCCCCCTCTAGTGGCCAGGAGGAGCACGCGACTGCATGGAACAGCATGCGGCATACACCGCGGGGAGCAAGAGTGCCAGGCCGGAAGGCATGGAGAGGTAAGGAGAGGCTGGGGGAGCGGGGACCGCGGCCCAGCAGGCACGGACACCTCAATCGTACCGAGGATCGTGGGTGTACCTGACAGATGTCCATAGAAATCTTATTGATGTCATAGAATCTTATATGTGTATAAGCATGTGATGTGTGCAATGTTCATGTGATGTGTATAATGTCAGGTGATGTGTATAATGTCATGAATCATATGGCACTGCTGTAGTGTAGTACCACAAAAAGGAGGAAACAAAAACCAAAAAGGTAGAAAGCCATAAAATTAATAAAAAAACACTTATTAGATTCAACTAAAACAAATCCATTTAACCAAAGACAAAAAAAAAAGAGAATAAACGTTTTTTTCACCCCATTGTCTTGTTGTAGCGACGTGTTGAAGCCGGGGCTCGGTACAAACTGAGCCGATTTTCAGTAAGGTGTGGAGGAGAGCGGTGAAACCAGCAACCAGGCAGAAAACATTGCAAAGCATAAGTATAAAATGAATTTATTCTCCTTTAAAAGTGAGTAAAACAGTACCATTAGTAACGAAAACAACTGACGCGTTTTGAACTAAATGCTGTGACTATGATTTGAAGAAACAGCATTAATTGGAAAAGCGGGGGCAGTTTTTTTGCTGTTAGGTACTTTTTTAACTCACTTTTTAAAGGATGAATAAATTCACGTTTTATACTTATGTTTGCAATGTTTCGCCTGGTTTGCTGGATTTACTCTCTCCTCCACAATACATGAGAAGGGCGGCAATGGTCAAATAACTAAATATACATAACACATAGATCCAAGCAGCTTTATAGAGGTCATAGAAGGTCTAGTTCCTCAGAGCAAGTCAGGATTTGCTGACAAACAAGTCTGGCACATTACCAGGGAATATCGTGGACAGCTGCGGGAACACAACGGACATGGCTTTCCTAATTGCTCAAGGCCCTGACATTTATCCTGTGAGTGTCCCTTGTCCTCTGTTATTCCTCTGGGCTATGTGCAATATCTGTAAGCATATACCTTGCACTCGAGGACTAGACCGTTATATTTACCGCTATACAGGCTGCTGGGATCCATGATTATATATAATTTAGCATGTGACCTTGGGTGACCTTTTCAGTGGATGTTGTCTTTTTAAAGGGATTTGTTTTAATTGTCCTAATAAAGTGTTATGTGATGCTTCTACATTTTGGTTTTGTTTCATCATTTTTGTGGTTTTGATTTGATTTGGAAAAAACCCAATCCTTTGATCTGATGTGAACAGTGGCCATGCTCCTATTACTTGTATCGGTGCTGTAGTATAGGTGATAATGTATATATCAGGAGACCACTATGTGACACACAAATTATGAGAATAGGAGTTGGTCAGGTCCATGACCATTTCCAACTCATAGGTTACCAAACAAACGCAAAGATAAAAACATTTCAATAAACATTGTATATTGGAAAATTGTAAAAATAAAAAAATAATTTTTAAATGTGCATGTAATGGCAGGCATTACAAACGAGAATATGTAAATAACAGGTCACCTTACAGTACAGTGAGTTATACAGTGACACCATGATAACAATAGCAAAAAATATTCTATTCACACACAGAATAAAGCTCTTATTTATCCCAAATATGGAGCTATTCAAAAATAAAAAACAGTCTCCCATAAACCTTTAGGCCTCATGAACATAACCATATATGGGGGGCAGTGAGCTATACACACAAATAACCAGCACAAAGTGAAATAAAAACATTATACAACTTTTATTAACATTTCTGGGTCAAAGATATTAATCAGATAATCCAGTCCAGTATCAGGCCCCTCCGTTGAGCAGCTGATACTATAGCAGATTGTTACCTGTGTGATATATACTCAGGCCATATATAGTCAGATGTACAGAATGAGGAACAGAATCATTTCACTACTCAGTCCATGGACTGTAAGCAGGATCTATACAGGGAAACCACATTGGCCGCTCAGGAGTTAGGACATGAGACACACAATACAGAAGAGCTATAAATCTGAAGTTATCCCACCATAGGTAACCCCGCTATGCCAGGCAGTGTCAGATAGGGATAGGCAGGCAGTGTACAAATAGTAAACCCACATTAGCTAGTAGATAGGTAGGTACTTGCACTTAAACTGCCAGTATGTGACACGGGTGTAGAAGGTCCCTCTCTGTGCACTGTACGGGGGTCACGCTAACGGATGAGGCCTTGTTTGTACTTTCCTGGACTCGTCCTCTTCAGGTTCTGAGAATCCGGAACTCAGATGTAGAACTTTCCAGGCTTTGCACACATTGTGATGTCATAGAATGTTATGTGATTTGTATAATGTCATGTGATGTGTACAATGTCATGCATACATTTATTGCTGCTATTGCTCTAGTATAGACTGACATTAACAACGATTGGCCCCATGAACAAGATAGGTGATAAATGTATAATATCAGGGAGGCCGAGTACTGAGACCTCCCCCCAGTCATGTGAATGGGAGATGTGAGTTCCTCTGACTATTCCAACTGGTAATTTACAAAATAGAACCACGTTTTAATAAAAATTTGTAAATTTGGAAGAAAACATTATGAAATGTGCATGTTAGGTACTGACAAATCCATAATGAGTCTTATCATTTAACCCCTACGCAGGGCCGATTCTAGCTTTTTTGCTGCCTGAGGCGAAAACTGAAATGCTGCCCCCTCCCCCCCTTTAAAAAAAAGCATACCAATCTAAGCATAAACAAAAAAAGTAGCAGCACTCCGTCTCCATTCAAGGTGTTTATTCAACCAGGTGACAAGTAGTCAACGTTTCACTACTAAATGTAGCGCATTATCACTGCTTGATATGGCTACATTGAGTTTAGCTGAAACGTTGCACTTTGTCACCTGGTGAATAACACCCTTGAATTGGATACGGAGTGCTGCTACTTTGTTTGTTTTAATTGTTGAAATTCTCAGCGTCTTTGGATCAGACAACGCCGTAGCTTGCACCCACCGGGTTGAACCCTTTTTTCTCACTGTGCCGCCCCCCCACAGCAATACAATAAAAAAAGATGGAGAAATTGATTTAGCTTCCTTCCTAGGGTCCCCTGAAGAGGAAGAATCAGGGGACCCAGAGCAGACGTGCAACTAAGCCATCCCTGTCCAACCTTCTCGCTTCCCATGTAGTCCTGGCAGCCATGAGTGTCGCTTTAAAATAGCCTGAGCATACATGTCCGCATGGCTGCCTTGGACCGCAGAGGTAAGCCTGATTCACATCTAGCAAATTCTGTGCTGGGGGGAAGGCCTGTGCCCTAGTTCGCCACCACTGGCACTAGCTATAGCTCAATGGTTCTTGTAATTTTTTTTTTAACCAACTAAAAGCTGTACTGTTCCATCTGGACACCGGCCCCATGCCCTGGTATATAGAGACAAGTCTTCTTCTTCATCTTCTGCTTCCTTCTTCTTCCTTCTCTGCTTCCTCTTCTTCTCTTAGTTCTATTTCTTCTCTCTTCTTCTTTCCATTAATAATAATAATTGTCTCCAATAATTACCATAATAATCTCTAGAAGATCCCTCTCTTATCTGCATTTATAGTCTGTCCATGTAACAGTAACAGTTCACAGCTCTTAGTTTACAAATTCCAGAAATGGCCCACTACTAGTCTAAATGGCAGTAGAGTGTGTATGTTTGGGGTTCAAATCTAAGCCGGGACATAAATATGCAAATATTATTATTATTGAGAAGATTAATGATTGCTTAATGATAAATGTAAAAAAATGGGCCTGGCAGGACGTGATTGGGGGTGAGCTAGGGGGGGGGCGTCGCCGTGATTTTGTCCCTCTTTCCATTCCAGAAATGTTGATGCTACTATCTAAGTGGGTTTACTAATTGTACACTTCCTGCCTATCCCTATCTGACACTGCTGGCATAGCAGGGTTTACCTATGGTGGGATAACTTCAGATTATAGCTCTTACTGGTATTGTGTGTCTCATGTCCTAAACGTCCTGAATCACCAATTTGGTTTCCCTGTACAGGTGTCCCCCGGTTACATACAAGATAGGGTTGTATGTTTGTTCTTAAGTGGTTTGTTGTAAGTCGGAACTGTATATTTTATCATTGTAGCCCACCAGAACTGTTTTGGTCCTGTGACCATTGATTTTAAAAATGGTTGGTTTGTCAAAGAATCAATATTACCTAAGCTTCAGTACAACACCTTGATAACTATTATAGCTGATGATTGTAGCCTAGTATTAAAAGCATCATATTACCAATATCCGAGTCCGTTTGTAGTAGGGAACCTGCCTGATGTCCTGCCTTACAGTCCAGGACTGACTAAGTGAATTACTTATGCTGATCCTTGTTCCTCATAACTGTACATCTGACTATATATTGCCTCGTCTATATCACACTGTAACATCTGCTATAGTATCAGCTGCTCAACGGAGAGGGGCCTGATGCTGGACTGGATTATCTATGAGATCTTTGACCGAAATTTATATAAACGTTGTATCATGTTTTATTTCACTTTGTTCTCTTTATTTGTGTGTCTAGCTCACGCTGCCCCCATATAATTGTTTGTCCGACTTTTTTGAATACTCCATATTAGAGATAAATACGACTTTATTTTACGCTTTCTGTGGTGACTAGAATTTTTTGTTTTGTTATTATTCTTATGTGTCACTGTATGAACTCACTTACTGTAAGGTGACCTGTTATTTACATGGGTAGGCCTCGTTTTCCTGCATATTATAACATTTCTTAAAATCTTTATTTGCAATACCATAAAGAAGGTCTAGTCCTCGAGGTGCAGGTATATGGCTTCAATATTGCACATAGCCCAGAGAATAACAGAGGACAAGGGACACTACACAGGTATATAAATGGGTCATGGGCCTGGCGATGTAGGAAAGCCATGTCCGTTTGTCTGTCCACATATTCCTCTGGTAATGTGCAATACTTGTTTTTCAGCAAATCCTGACTTGCTCTGATGAACTAGACTTCTATGACCTCTATAAAAGCCTGCTGGGATCTATGTGTTATGTATATTTAGTTTATTTGCCAGTAATGGCCTTTCTTGTATGTTGTCTGTTGTAAATGGATTTGTTTTAGTTGATCTAATAAAGGGTTATGTTTATTATTTTCTTTTCTCATTTTGTTTTTGTGTCCTCCTTTTTGCGGTACTAACCTACAGCGTAGCACCATAATGATATGCATGACTTATACACATTACTGACTTAATACACTCACATAAGATGCTATGACATCACATAAGATTCTATAATCAACTGGTCCCAGAGCCGGAAGGTTCTAATCTGATTCTAGAGTCTTCGAGATTGAAGAGGACAGTCCAGGAAGCAAAACAAGACCTCAATCCAGAGTGTGACCCCCGTACAGTGCTCAAGAGGGACCTTCTACAACGTGTCACACATACCGGCAGTTTGAAGTTGCTCCCTCACACGCTCAACCTGGTGATAATTTGCAACGTACGCTACCTAATCTACGAGCTACTGAGGTTTGCTATTTTACACTGCCTGCCTATCCCTATCTACACTGCCTGGCATAGTGGGGGTCACCTATGTGGGGTACCTTCCTGTCCACCTTCTTTTCAACCAGAAACCTATGAATTTCAGATAAAAGTCTATAATGTTTTATTTCACTTTAATATTCTTTTTTTATACTGAACTTTTTATATGGCTTAAAGGCACACTGTTTTTAATTTACCCCAATAATCTATTAGTCCCCTCTCAATAGGGTATGACATTTCCTTTCTAGATTCCTCTTATTTTAAATCTCACAAAATATCTATTAAAAATTCACCCAAAACCATGTGTGCAAAATTGAAGGTAAACGTGCTGAGATTACACTGATTTTAGTCATTTTAGGGTTGAAGTGGAAGTACCCTTCACATTTTCTTTTGGTAATCATAATAAGAAATAATTTTAACCACCAGACTTGTGATTTTGTTGAGAGAGTAACGGAGATGATTCAGGCAATGAAATTGCCACATGGTCCAAAATAAAAATCTGATTCCTTATGTTTTTTTTTTTTTTAACTATTGGTATTTTTTGGTACAGTCCCCCATGGCGGGGGAACGTGAACAGCATTGTAATGTTGCACGATTTAATTACATATAAGTAATACAGTATATGGGCGCACACTGTATGTATTTTATACTATATGGTGTATCTTATGTATTTTATATACATATGGCGTCACGCTATATGTATTTTATACTATACTGGCCAGGCATGCTGTAATGCATTTGATACTATTTGTAATATGGCTGGAGTATTATATCCTACATGCTCATGTGTTTAGTATTATACAATTAGCACGGCATACTGTATGTATTTTATACTATATTCGTGAATACTGATATATTATATTATATGGTCATAGCGTTGTATGTTGTACATATGCAGCACGCTGTAGTATTTATACTTATGTGGTCTTCTGTATGTATTTATCGTTATGGCTGCCGCGGGTATGTATTTTATACTATATGGCGGCATACTGTATGTATTTTTATATTATATGGGGGATTTGCATGTATTATAATACTATATGGCGGCATACTATATGCGTTTTTATACTAATAAGTTTGGTATTCTGTATGTATTTTATACTATATGGTGGCATGTTTATATGTTATTTTATACTATATGGCGTCAGCTATCTGTATTTTATACTATATGGCACATGCTGTATGTATTTATAACTATTTGGTAATATCGTATGTATTATATACTCAATGGCGGCATGTTGTATGTATTTTATACAAGATGGCGGCATCCTGTTAATGTATTTTATACTATATGGTGATATGCCGTATGTATGTTATACTTTATGGCCGCACGCTGTAAGTAATTTTATACTATATGGTGCTCGCTGTATGGATAATTTTTTAATAGACTTTTGGCTGCATGCTGAATGTCTTTTAACTATATGTGCTGTCACGCTGTAATGTATTTTTATACTATATGGCGGCATACTGTATGTATTTTATATTTCTGTGGTATTCTGCATTATAATACTATCTGGCGGCTACTATTTGCTTTTTTTATACTATATGTTGGGTTCGCTGTATGTATTTTATTACTATATGGTGGCATTTTGTATGTATTTTATCTATATGGGGCAACATCTGTAAGTTTTTTGCTATAAATGTTTGGTACGCTTGTCGTATGTATACGATATGGTGGGCATGTTGTATTATTTTGTACTATATGCATCATGTGTTGTATTTTATACTATAGTGTTTGGCTTCTGTATGTATTTTATACTATATTGCGGCATACTGGAGGTATTTTATCTAATGGGCGTAGGGATGTATGTCTTTTATACTCTATGTATGAAATGTTCTCAGGACACCAATACGATTGAAACTTGTGATACAGCTGAGATCAATAGGTTGCTGCTAAAATTGTCATGTTGGCACTTTGCGACATTAAACTAGTTTTTTTTTGTAGGTTGGGCACTCTGTCCCTAAAAGGTTCGCCATCACTGTCTTATTAGATTATGTTTACGAATGGATCAGCTTTATTTGTTGTTAAATGGTTTTTAGTACCTTTTTGGAATGCATCCTGTGGGATAGGGGTCCTCTTCCCTGGTTACTTATTACTCTGATAATTTTCTGTTTGTTGGTCCTTGTGACTCTCCTCATTGAAGTTACCTGCTTATTTTCTTTTGTTCCCTTCACTGTTAGGTTGTCCCCATTTTTTTGCGGAATCCTAGTTCAGTTAGTATTGGAAATGTATTTTGTGGACGGTGTTTTGTAACAGTAGTTACAATGCCTTGTGCTGTCTTGTCATCCTGTTTGTGTGTGTCCGAGTTGCTTTTACAGTGAGGTCAGTTTTGTGCCTTCTGGTTTCTGCATGTCAGGTTACGGCTATAGGTGGGGGGAGTTCTGCCATGTCCACAATGAGTGTAAATACCCTGCATCAAAGGGTTTGGATTACTAGGGCCATTTAGGCTTTTAGAGTTGTTTTTGTTGATCATAGTGGACAAATGTGTTACACTGATGCTGATGGCTGTTCCTGGCCCTGATGGCTGACTGTATGTAGATGTCATTGTGCCAAGTAATTTGTGTTTTTTCAGATCTGTTGTTCTAAAATGGATGTGTTTGATAAGGCTATTGGGTTGGCCTCATGGCCTTTTTGGGGTGAGGCTTGTTCTGTAACTGAGGTTTCCTTGTATTTCGAAGTTCGGGTGAGTAGGACTTAGTTTTGCTCCTGTAAATCAGTTCCCTGTGAC